>PVKU01000164.1:499982-678783 GCA_004027475.1 Anoura caudifer
TTTTTTTTTTTTTTTTTTTTTTTTTTTTTTTTTTTTTTTTTTTTTTTTTTTTTTTTTTTTTTTTTTTTTTTTTTTTTTTTTTTTTTTTTTTTTTTTTTTTTTTTTTTTTTTTTTTTTTTTTTTTTTTAATTCTTTTTTCTTTTTGCTTTTCTGGTTGAATGTTTTTTTCTTCCTTACGTTCCAAATCATTGATTTGATTCTTGGCTTCATCTACTCTACTGTTGGTTCCCTGTAAATTTTTCTTTATTTTACTTAGTATAACCTTCATTTCTGCCTGGGTCTTTTATATGCTGTTGAAATACCCAGTGAGTTCTGTGAGCATCCTGATAACCAGTGTTTTGGACTCTGCCTCTGTTATATTGCTTACCTCCACTGGGTTTAGCTCTTTTTCTGGAGTTCTTGTTCTGTTCTTTTATTTGGGCCACATTTCTTTGTCTCCCCATTTTGGCAGCCTCTCTGTGTTTGTTTCTATGTATTAGGTAGAGCTTCTTTGACTCCCTGTCTTAGCAAGGTGGCCTGTTGTAGAAAAGCGCACCTGTAAATGGGATGGGGCAGGGTCTTAAGTAATTGGCAGGGCAACCTGTGTGAACCAGGTTGATGAAGTCTCAGATACGGTGTGGCTGCTCTGGGGCTCTGTGCGAGGAGGGCTCAGCAAGGGGACACTGCCACTGCCTGGCCTCTGGGGTTCCGTCCGGGAGGAAGCTGCGCCCTGGCCCTGATGTCAGACACTTCAATTTCTCCCAGTATGCCACTGGTGTAGCACCCAGGGGCTGGAGTCCAGAGGGAGTGAGTCTGTGTAAGTCTTAAGTCCACTGTGGGCCTTTTAAGAGGAGACTCCTGAGAATCCCACAGTTTCTTCTGCTGCTCCAACCCCCATAGGTTTTTACAGCCAGAAGTTATGGGGACTTATCTTCCTGGCACTGGAACCCTGGGCTGCGTGGTATGGTGTGGGGCTGGGATCCCTCGCTCCCGAGGTATCCCTCCTGATTTTCATCCACCACACGTGGGTGTGGGACAGCCTGTTCTATGTCTCTGCCCCTCTTACCCGTCTGGATGAATGTATCTTCTTTAATTCCTTGATCGTTGGACTTCCATACAGCTTGATTTTCTGATGATTGTGGGTGATACTTGTTCTGTAGTCCAGTTGTAATTTTTGCTCTGGTTGTTCATGGAGGCAAGCCATGTTTTCCTATGTTCCCATCTCGACTGGAAGTCTCAAAAATGACACATTTTCTTTCTGCTACTATATTACATCAATTTACAGCCTTTGAATTCTTAATGATGGAATAGTTAGATGTTTTGCCATTATCAAAAGATGAAATTTAACTTTCAGAGGGAATTTTGAAATCCTACTGTATTTTATAATTATCCAGGAAGTGATAGGTTTTAATTACCAGTTTTATCTTCAGAGTGATATAACTTATATTTATAATCATAGTTTGGAAGTTCCCAATGTCATCATGTCTTTGAGAGAGACATGATGACATCTTGAATTAGGTGCACACTCTGCTTGATTTAATCTTTCCTTGAAATGAGTCCATTATGCAAATGAACTTCTCCAGTTCAGTCAAATCAGCTCTTTCCTCCCTGTCACTAATCCTGCTAACCCCCCTCCGTCACTCACACTCACAGACACAGGCATCTGTAAACAACTGAATGCTGTCTCAGTCTCTCCGTGCTTCTCTCTCTTTCTCTTCTCCAAATTGACCTCTGCATCCACCAGAAAATGAAGTCTAAATGAACAAATCATTTCTTTCTGAAACAGAGTGACAAAAGGGTCACTTTTTTGACTCCTAAACAATGAGATTCTTGGAAAAATTGGTTTCCATCTGTAGGCATCATAGTTGAAGAGGATGAGTCAAAGTACTGCCCCAGGAGTCTCATAATAAATCAAACTCATTTAAACCTTGCAGCCCTGGCTGGGTAGCTCAGTTGGTTAGAGCATTGTCCCGATACACCAAGGTTGTGGGTTCAATCCTTGGTCAGGGCACATACAAAAATCAACCAATGAATGCATCAATAAGTGGAACAATGAAAATTGATATTTCTCTTTCTTTCTCTCAAATCAATAAAAAAATCAACCAGCCTTGCTGATAAACACTGACTATTTTTCCCCCATAAAAAACTGCCGGCCAGCTTCCACCGCATGTCAAGTGGCACCAGATCCGGTGTGGGGTGGGAGAGATAAAGCGAGTGCAGCCCAGGCCTGCTCCGATGCAAACTGTTCGTGGCCGGCCACACGTAGTTACCCGCGAGATGAACGTCCACGTGATGTTTCCAGCGACCGTGCTAGTAGTTCGGATAAGCAGCGTTGGCAACCGTCAACATCCTGCCTGGGGAAAACTGCCCTTCGGCCCCGCAGAAGGAAGGAAGGTTGGGTCGCGCTGACAGGACATCTCTGCGGCTGTTAAGACTAAGCTGGACGAAGTCGGCTAACTGCACATCACAGCTTGAACATGTATGTGTTTGACACTGAGACACAAAGTTTTGAGATACAAGATTTGTGGGAGAAAAGTCAGTGAGGGGAAAAAAATTAAACTCCAGGCCCACAAGACCAACATCAACAAGAATCATTTGGAAAACAAACAAATGACCCCAGAAACTCCAAAGACATTCTAAAAGTGTGTTACTTTGCCAGCTAGGAGGTGCAGGCATGTGTTTTGAATTTTTATCCTTTTATTTGTAGAAAGATTTGGAAGCAGGACTGTTGTATTGAAGTGTCATGCCGGGTTGAGACACGCTCATTTCACGAGGGAATGGTTAGCTGCAGGAAGGGTTTCATCCGGCCAGGGCTTGGATGGCCGGAACTGGAGGGGGAGCAACTAACTGGCTTCCCGAGTGGAACCGGAGAGCCCTGGGTGAGTCAGAGCTTGGCTGTGTGACCTGGGGGCAAACGGCCGGGCCAGCTCAGCAGGAACTCAAGGACTCCTGGAGCTGAGAGCATTTGCTAACGCACAGGAATGGGATGTTGCAAATGCATCCCTGACCATAAGTTTCCCATTTCTGAGCCCTCAAAGCACATTCAGACCAACCGCTGTCACACAGCATTCTAGGGCTCTCGGCCGGCGCGTCCATCTGGCGCGTGGCCCAGCCGAGGACGCTCCCTCTGCCCCAGCAAGCATGCAGGGACTGTGGGAAGTCTGTCGCCCTGGAGGAATCAGGGCTCTTGAGTCAGCATGAGCATTTCACAGATGACGGGGCGGGGGTGACAGATGCGGCCACAGCTCTCTGGGCCGCAGCCCAAGCTCCTGACCAGCAGAACCGCCAGCATTTCCCTGGCACGGCTGCATGGTTTGCGTGTGCCCCGGCCCCTGCCGCTCCATGTGCAGGAAACAGCCTCCCTGGCTATCCTGGCAAATGACAATTCCAGGGCAACCTCGTCTACGACGCCTTCCTGGTTGGCTGCCCCCCCACCCCCTGCCCTGTCACAGCCTCACTATAGCCCTGGGCCTGGAGGGTCCTGCTCACTCCTCTGTGAGCTTCCTGCAAACACGGTCCCACCCGATTTATAGAGTTTCAATGTCGCACGTACCAGACACCGGGAACCTAGCGTCTAGTGAAGGTGACAGATTACATAAAAGAGGTACCAGGCTATGTCAGAGGACCCCAAGGGGTCGGCATCTCGCTATCCCCACTGCTCAATGAGGCACCACAAAGCTGAAGGTCTGCCTGCCAGTACGAGGTCTGCTCCATGCTCGTGGGGAGCAGAGAACCGGCCCCCAGTGAGGTCCCCATGCTGATTCTCGGAGCCTTGCATGGCCAAAGGGGCTCTGGAGATGCGGTGAAGAGAAGGCTCTTCCGGAGTGATCCGGGCGGGTCCTGTGTAACCACAGGGCGAGAGAGGCGGGAGGGTCAGCGTCGGAGTAGGACATGTGACTACAGAAGCAGAGGTCAGACAGCAACAGAGGTTTGAAGACACTGTGCTGCTGGCCGGGAGGACGAAGGAAGAGACCAGCAGCCGAGGAGTCGCTGTGTGCTGGAGAAGGACCTGGGTTCGCCCCCAGAGCCTCCCGGGGGGACCTGCCCCACCTGCATCTGACCTCAGGACTCCGACCCCCAGAACTACAAGACGGTGAGTTTGTGTTGTCGCAAGCCACTAAGTTCATGGTACCTGTTTGGGCAGCCACAGGAGACCCACACAGTGCCCTGGAACTGGGCGGTGAAGCGGCCATGCTGGTGTGGAGGGACAGGGGCACCTGCTCTTGCAAAGGTGGCCAACAAGGCCATCAAGATCCTGAGGGCCACGGCTGGTCCTGAGGATGCCTCCAGGGTGATTTGAAGTGCTGAGAAGGGGTGGGCGACATAGACTGAAGCCATGGACCTGAGGTGGCTCTCCAAGTCTGGTCGACTCACGCCGGTCCTTTCAGGAGCTCTGAGCATCCCCGATGCTGGGCGTGTTTAGTCTGTAGGCTGTGACGCCCCCTGGTGAGCCCAGCACCGCCCAGGTGAGGCCTCCTCAGTCAGCCGGGCCAGGGTGGGGCAGGGGAGCGGGGCTGGGAGCTCCAGGGATGGTGGTGTGGGGCCCCAGGCTGCCAGGCCTCTGGCTTCACCCTTGGCCACGAGGACGGTATGAGTTCAAAGCAGGTAACTTCCTACCAGTCTCGCTTTTGGAAAGCTTGGTTCATGAGTCAGATTGCTGGTGTCTCCGCCTGTCTGGCTCTGGCTCTGGTCAGGGAGTTTGGGAAGGATAATCTGATGGGATAATAAATACCAGGCTTGGTCACCAGGAATCAGAGGCACACAGCCAGCTGAGTCACGCTGTGGCGGTGGCTCAGGGAGAGACGCGGGGGATCCATGTGAACCCACTTGGGACTCGGGGCCAGAGGTTGTAACACAGCAGGGCACCAGCGGCACATGTCACCCCCAGGGCTCTGGCGCTGGCTGTGTTCTGGTCACCGGATGCTCCCTGGAAGGCGGCACTGATAACATCCCCTGGGACTCAAGAACTGGAGATTGCGGAGTCTGGAGGGAGGCTGGGAAGGGACAGTCACCAGGGATGCTTTATGCCTCAAAGACTGGCCTGCAGCAGTAGCCACTGTCCCAACGTGACCTCACTGGGCTAAAAGGTGTCTAAAGTCACTAACCCATTCGGAAGCCATACAGCCATCTGGCATGTGTATAGTGAATACCTACTTCGTGCTTGTCATTGCAAAGAATTCACCTAGCTTGAGACCGCAAGATGACCCCACCCTTGCCTGGGGGTCCTCGCAGCTCAGTGGGCAAGTGGGCAGGACTAGGGGCTGGCCAGGGCCCACAGATGGAGCATCGAGGCCCCAGGTGCTGCAGGGCCCCTCTCTGCCCCCTCCGCAGCGCATCCACAAAGACTGAGGTTCGTGGGAAGACCTGGGTGTGCGAGGGTAGGGCTGCATTAGCCCCAGATTGCTGTGCCCCTCAGGAAGTTCAAGTGCAGAGACGCATGCCGGGCTGGTGCGAGGAGGGGCTCCACGCCAGGACCCTGCCCAGGACACCTCTCCTCGTTCTCCTTGCGCGGTCGTTGCTTTCACACGCATTTCCACCCCAAGGGTTGGGGTTTACTCATCATTTTCTGCCCTGGTTTGCTGGCCACGTCACTCCGAAAATCAAACCCTCCCCACGAAGTCTGCCACAAGTCCATACTGGATTTCTCTCCCCTCACACACCGGGGCCGGAGCTTGCCTGGCTCTCTGCCTGGCTCGCCACAGTGGCCTTGTCCCCGCTGGGCTCTCTGACCAGAGCTGAGGTCACCCCTGCAGCCAGCGGGAGGAGAGAGACAACGGACGAGACCGGTGGGGCCTGCAAGCTTGGGACATGCTCTGTCTGGGCCTGAGGGGGGCAGCGCATCAGGGGCCATGAGCCCCTCGGCCAGGGCTGCCCTCTGGGATGGGGACCCCCGGACCCAGAAGGAGGGGCCACACACAAGAGACACACACGGGGGACCGGTTCTTACCCCTTGCACACCCACGTGGGCATTGGGTCACACAGGCCTGTGCCCGAGCCCGGCCTCACAACCTGGGGACACTGACTTTTGGCCTCTGACTCTGAGCTTCACCTTCTGAAAACTGTAAACATTGTCCCTACCCCCAGGGTCCCTGCAGGGTTAGAAGGGACGGAGCACCCAGCCCAGAGCCGCCCACACAGGAAGCGGTGAACTGACGGCCCCTAACTGACCCAGCCACCATCTGCCTGGTGCTTTCTCCGGAACCCCTGTGCCTGACACTCTGCCTTCAGAATGACGAGGGCACTCGAGGGCCTCAAACTCCCGTGTCCATGTTCTTCCTCTGAGCCCTGGTGTCCAGTCTCCCGCCCCCACAGTCCCTTCCATGTGCCGCCCATTTGGAGGCTGGATGTCCGCTCCCTGCTCTTCCGTTTACAGACGGCTCATGTGCCAGGTGTGCTCGGGGCTGTCACGGCGCTGCCCCGGCCCCTCCAATGGCAGTGACTTCCTGGGGTGCCTACCCTCAGCCCTTGCCCCGGGGGTCCTCGTCAGGCACGAAGAAGCACATATACCATTGGAGTGGCAGTGGGAAGGGCTGCCTGCCCACCTATCTGTCCGACCCCCTGTTAAGGTATCTGAGAGCAGGGGTCATGGTGGATTCGTCCCTGTCACCCACGGGCACACAGTAGGTGCTCACATGTCTCCCACTGGACAGCGCTCCTCAGGGCTGGCTCCGGGTTGTACCCAGTGCCTGGCAGTCCCCAGCCGGATCAGGGAGCCGACCCTGGTGGCGGACAGCGAGGCCCACCCTGCCCGGAGCGGCGGGCACCACGTACCTGGCCCCCAGAGGGCGACGCACTGCTGCTCGTGGGTCTGGCAGATGCCGTTGTAGCAGTAGCCGTCCACGCCCTGGCACGGGTGCCCGTCGTGCAGGTGCACGTTGGCCGGGCAGTGGGGGCTGGCCCCCGAGCAGGACTCCGGCAGGTCGCAGGCATTGCTCGGCCCCCTGCACGCCGTGCCCGCGGGTTTCAGCTGAGGGGAGAGGGCGTTAACAGTGGGTGCTCTGCGGGAAGGGGGCAGCCGTCCCCACAGCACTCCCGGGACGGACCGAGCCGCTGTCCTCACGTGTCCCGGAGAGGGGCACGGGGGCACGGGGGCACGGGTTTCAAAGCCAGTCCCCTTAGACCAGAGGGAGCCACTGAGTGAACAGGCTTGCCCTGGTGACAATGGCTGTGCGGCTACGAGGGGGACGTCGGGAGCAGCCTCTTTTCAGTGTCCTGCACCTTAGGGTTGTCTGATGGGCAGATGAGCTGGTCGCTGATACCTGCCACTTGGGGGCAAGGGACAGAAGGGAACGCTGCCTGATTTTTAAGGAGATCTCTGGTCACCGATGCCATTGCCTGTTTTAAGGAGAGGTTGGCACTTACGGCACTAGCATTTGTGGGCAAGTGGACAAAAATAATTCAAGGGCACAATCCTAAAAGCTATTTATGTTGACCCCAGCTCACGGAGCTGGAAACCTGTCAGGAGGGCTTCGTGGAGCAAGGTGCAGAAGACAGGAAGCAGGGGCGGCACAGGAGGTCAGGGACCACCTGGCCAATGCCTCGTGGCTTGTCTGAGGCTGCTCGGAGTGACCGCCCTGCCCCAGCCATGTCCAGGCATCTCCCGGTACCAGCTGCCACGAGCCGGGGGTGCCAGCTGCTCTCATGGTCCCGTTAACTAATCACAAGTAGGAAGCGGGTAAAGGGTGCTCTAAGCAGAACGTAAAATGCTTTCCTGCACTTCTGAACCCCTGGGCTTTCAGAGGGAGGTTCCTGCAAGCAGGATGCTGAGATCCATTGCTTCATTAAAAAGAGATAAAATCCTGCCCTTGGAGCCTCTGAATCAAAAGCCCAGGCCTCTGCGTCAGATCTCAGCTCTGAACAAGGAGGCAGACAACGGAACTGCCGGAACAAAGGCAGCGATGGCGGTGGAAATGGCACAGGCGTGAAACCGCCACGCTGGGCTGGGCTGAGGCACCTTCCGTTAGGAGGGTGTCGAGATCAGGGTGTTCACACGTGAACCCCCCAGAGACAGCCTGCAGGGCTCCTCAGCCCCGCGGTCGGACGTGCTCGGGATCCAGCCGAGGGAGCAGGCGTGAGGCGGGGTGACGGGAGTGGGGACCTGTTCTCGAATCCTCCTCTGGTCCCGGCGACAGGGCTGCATGTGCCTCCAACCCCACGGCTGGAGCTGAGTGTTTCGGTCCAGTTACTTTTCAGCTCATGGATAGCCGATCACAGGTAACTCAGCGTAAAAAGGTGCCTTTCACTTGGAGATGGGAAGATGGGAAAAACAGCAGGTGATCCTGCCAACTCCAGTGCGGGGATGCCGCTTCTGCAGCAACGGGTGCCGGGAAGCAGCCCTGCCCTACTGCTTGCCGGGTCGACCTGCCTGGGCCTGCGGGGGACCCTGGGGCCGGGAGACCTCACCTGGCAGCCTTCGCAGCACAGCCCGTGCGCACAGACGGCGTCCGGCTTCAGGGTACAGGTGGTGGCGTTGCAGCAGAGATTCGTACATTCCTGGGGAGGGAAGGGGGTTCGTTGGACAGGGTCATAGGGAGCAACCATCATGGAAAGCAAACATCCCTGCAGAGAAGCGAAAAAGAAGAAAGAACCAGGAGGCCCAGCTCTTGAGCTGAAGACAGAGGATTATCTTCATCTGTAAGAAAGCAAAACCCTGTGAGCATCTATAGACTGAGTGGGTATGTGGGTCCCAGGAGAGCCAGCAGCACTTGGGTGCGGGCCCTGAAGAGGTGAGGGAGCCCGGGCAGGAGGGCTGGTGATGAGGCAGCCCACTCAGAGCAGCCCCAGCTGGGGCTCCGGAGGCAAGAGGTGCCTCCCTTCCTGCAGGTCTTATGGCAGGGGACCGCATCGGGGTCACTAGCACACTGTGGGCCTAAGTCATCGAAAAATACACAGAGATGCAGGCACACATGACTCTTCCGAGGCGACTGTCTCAGTCTGGAGCCTGCTGGCAGGAAATGAGGTCAAATCAGCAGTGTTTGAAGCGCAGTTCTTTGCTGTCCAACCTGACGAGGTAGATGAGACTCTTGTTCAGCCCATCTGGGCTGTTGAACTGGACCCGACTCTTTGGGTCAGAAATGCATGTGGGAGTGACTGAGAGGCAGTGAGGAGGTCTGTGGGCCACCCATTGGCAAGGGAGTCAAACCCAGAGATCAAATACTAGATGCATTGTCCTCTCTGAAATAAAAGAGAGGAAGGAAACGAACTCCTTCGTTTGCTGTGCGTCACAAGTACCCACTGTTTTTCTAACAGCAAGAAATAAGAGTCTTGTGCTTAGCTCCCGACAAAAGGTTCACACGAATTTACCTGGTGTCTTTATGAAGTCACGGCGCAGCAAACTCTCCAATAACTTGGAGCTTAGACATTTTAGAAAAAAACGAATTATTAAAAGAAGTAACAGTTCATAGAGTCTTTAGTATTAATTTATCAGTGTCCTTTAATGTTACTTAGTATACGGTGTATGCTAAAGAAATTATATACTTCATTGGCTACAATGAAGCCAATCCTGTACTATTTTAATAGTATAGTATTTCACTCCTGAAAACCATCTTGTGCGAATGAATTTATAATTAGCATCATTATTGCAATTGATTAAGTTCTGTCGATGATCCAGAAGATTTAAGAGTAACCCAGATATCTGAATCGAAACCCGTGTAAGGCTGTGCATTCTGTTCTTGTTTGGTGTTTGCCTTGTGCTCCTATGATACATACATCCAAAGCTATTGGACTTTAAATTTGTTCAAGGGCTTTATAAATACCCTCAGTGTGTCAGGTACACAATAAGATAAAACTGCTGAGCAGAAGTCAGGGCTTCCACTTTCACGATGGTGTGGATTTGTGGCTCATGGACCTACAGCCCTAAAAATCTTAGGAACCTGTTTTTTTTCCCTCTCCTTTTTTAAAGAGTCCATCAGTTGCATTGCTGATCCGCACCATCAAAGGTGCAGCAACATCACCCTGTTCGTTAGGACCTCCACGGTCCTACTAAGGACACGTGAACCAAGTTACAGACTTCCCAGTTCTAAGTGAAATCAGCCATCCGAAGACTGGGTCCTCAGGTCCTTTAAGAACTACCTCCCTGCCCCCAGCAAATCCCTGAATAATATAAGCAGCAGCTCAAATGGAAATGCAGCCAAGAAGGGCTTCGACTTCAAAGGGGATTGATAATGTGAGAAGAGAACTAAATTTAAAAGCTATTTGCAAGCTACTGGCATCCCAGTGGCTTTCCGCAAGGAGCTGAGGCTGATTCCCAGGGCTGTGAGCGGGAGAATGAGTGAGTTGTCATATCCTTGCGGCTGATAGAAATCCAATGCCCCCACACAGGAAGCTGTCCCCAGGCCCGGGCCTTTTTAATGACAGGGAGTTTACCTCTGCAGTGCGAGCAGAAGAGACCGGTTCTTCCTCTGCTGATCCGTTTGTTACTTTAGGACTCAACAGAGAAGTTCAGTAGAGCCAGTGAACACCCAGGCTCCAGAGAAGGAAGAATAACGAAGCAGTGGGAGAGCTGTCTGCAGACGCCCCAACTGTCATTCTTGAGTTGTGGGTCCTGTGTGGATGCGGCCTCTTCGAGACAGCTCGCTGGGGCCGGGCAGTCACGCAGAAGCTGGTTCCAGCGGTGAGCTGGACACACAGAGCCCCTGAACGGGCCGCAGGACACGTGGGCCCATACGGAGCAAAGGCATGGGGGATGTTTCCAGGGCCTGAGCACTGGGGGAGGGGACGCAGAGCCCAGGTGAGCAGGTGGGACTACGCGTTTTGGTCAAAGCGATCTGGGAAGTGGAATTGGGCTGTCACACTATTAGACACAGTGTGAGCTTGAACACTGAAAAGTGAAAAATAAAACAACAACAACAACAAAATCAGGCCCTGGCCAAACAGCACAGTTGGTTAGTGTCATCCTGATACATCAAGGTTGCAGGTTCGACCCTCAGTCAGGGCACGTACAAGAATGAAAGGATGAATGCATCAGTAAGTGGAACAGCACATCTACGTTTCTTTCTCTCTCAAATCAATCAATAAACATATTTTTAAAATTTCAAAAGTGAGGCAAAAGTCTCACCTGTGACTTTGAAACATTTCTTGGAAGGACTTTGGTTGAGCAGAATGAGAGTTTTCTTCAAGTGCCAAGAACTTATCCAATGAAATAAGGCCACTAACCGCAGCCATATAAATTTGGGAACTACGTATAAGTGAAATTTGGCTCTAGGAAAGAGTTTGAGTGAATCCGACCTGCCCTGCAAGGCAATGTGCTGCCTAGATGGAGAGTAAGCGTCCTGTCAAAGCGGTGTGACCCCGTGACGGAGGTGAGAGAGAGGCCACAGTGTGGGCAGATGGCAGACCTCAGGCAAGCAAGCATTTGCTCACAGCTGGTGGTTGTCGTGATACTGATTGGTGGGATAGATAGTGGGGATGCTGATTGGTGGGATAGATGGGGATGATGGGATGCTGATTGGTGGGATAGATGGGGATGATGGGGATGACAGGGATGGTGGGGATGCTGATTGGTGGGATTGATGGGGATGACAGGGATGGTGGGGATGCTGATTGGTGGGATTGATGGGGATGATGGGGATGATGGGGATGACAGGGATGGTGGGATACTGATTGGTGGGATTGATGGGGATGATGGGGATGACAGGGATGGTGGGGATGCTGATTGGTGGGATAAATGGGGATGGTGGGGATGCTGATTGGTGGGATAAATGGGGATGGTGGGGATGCTGATTGGTGGGATAGATGGGGATGATGGGATGCTGATTGGTGGGGTGGTGGTAGCATTGTTGTTGTGATAATGACGATGGCAGTGGTGGCAACAGCAGAGTGGTTATGGTGGGGAGGGCTGCTGGGGCCGGAGATGGAGGTGGAGATGGAGACGGTGATAATGTTAACGGTGCTGATGGTGAGGGTGGCAGTGACGCTGGTGGTCCTGCTGGAATGTGGGGTGAGTGGTGCTGATGCAGTCACCCCAAACCTGGCAGCTCGTCTGTGGCTCCACGAAGAGCCACAAGTCATTTAGCAATCCCAAGGAGTTCCAATCAAAGACGAACCGTTTTTAAGTCAGCATGGCCTCCCCTGAGAAATAGGGATAATGTAAGCTAATTCTGTTTTTTTTTCTTTAGGTAATGAACAAAGTCTCTAAGGAGTTTCCCCTTTGCACACCCCACCCCAGAAGTTTCGCATTTTTCTCCACTGAGCCGAGAGAGTTCCTGTCACGCCGTGATGAGGCCTGGTGCCTCGCCGGCAACCCAGCCCACGCGCTGCGAGCGAAACCACCCACCACTGGGGACAAAACCTTTGATAAAACCACCACTAGAATGCCCTCCCCGGTGCTTGCTTATTCACACCCAACATTCTTGCCGAAAGGTCAGACTGAGACCAAGGGCGTTCCTTCGGGGGCGGGAAGTCTCCGAAACTTTGAGAAAGATGTGGTGAAGATTCCCCGAAGTTGTTTGTTGGACGAAGACTGGAATTCGAGGCCTGTCCCGAAGTCTCAGCACCATTTTCCCCAGTTGGAGTAGCTCTCCAAAACACACCCTTCCCAAGCCCCGCCTCCCCCACCCCCCAGCCCATCTGTGACCTGAGCCAAGCCCGCCTTGACCTTGTCAAGGGCCCCAGCTCGCAGGAGCTCTCGGGCAGGGTGTCCCACACGTGGCCCGCCTCTGCGCAAGCGCCTGGCTTTCATTCACTCCAAGCACAACCTCCCCCAAGCTTTCAGGGGGCACCTGCGTTACCGGGGGCCTCCCTGTCTCCTGTCCTTCTCTTTCCCTCTCAAGACTATGTAAGAAATTAAGAAGTGGCTGTTACAATTTTTATGCTGATTAACGTTACCTTGGGCCCTACAGGAACAAGACAATTTCCCAACGCTGGCTGGAGAATACGGTGGAATAAAGCCCTTTGCTGGATACAAGTGTCCCCTGCCTTCAGCTTATTGCTTCTGAAAGCTAATGAGCAGGGAGGTAGGAGGCTGGGAGCTGAGGGCTGGCATGTGAAGGCGGCTGTGGCAGCCACCCGGGGTTTCAATTTGGGAGGAAGTGCCTGCTGAAAAATGAGTGTTGCGTATTCAAATCCCCCTCATTCACACACCACCCAGAGAGAAAGAAACGGTGCTTATTAGCCATTGGAAGCCGGCAGGCCTGGGCTTTTTCTCCCGTCAAACCCAAAGCTAAATGCTTCGCCACTGTTCTGGTGCTCGCCTTGCCAAGAACACCACGTCCTTCAACAGAGAAGGTCCTTTATCTTTTTAAGCCAGTGAGATGACTTATTTTGTGCAACAGTTAAAATCAAAGGCAGCACCCTGGCTTGGGGGCCTGTTCCAGGTGCTCCTGAAGGACTTTGCCAGCTGCCATCCAGCCAGCCCGGCCACTGGGCCGTGTGAGGGCTCTGCGTTCCCGCCGCTTCCCCGGGACACACCCATGGCACAACGTGGCGACAATGGCCTGGCAACGCCTCTTACCTCCGGCTCCCCACAGTCGCACTCCTCCCCTTCCTCGACGTAGCCGTTCCCACACTTTGGGCCCCCGAAAGCCTGCTTGACCTCCGGCAGGTTGAAGAGGCACACACCCATGCCCTTCTCCAGGCTGGCCTCCAGGTCCTTCCTGCTGCAGCTGCTGAACACCATGGGGAAGGGGTACCTGCGGAGAGGAGCAGAGGGGCCGGCGGTCAGAGCCTGGCCCGGCCTCGCCTGCTTCCTGTGCTGCCACTCCTGGGCCCCACGGGCGACTGCCGCCCGCAGGTCTGCTGCTGGGCTCGGTGAGCCCAGCCTTCCACACGCAGTGCAGAGCAAGGCAAACCAGTCACGGCTGGGTGTGCCCTGAGCCCCCTCCCTGCACAGTGCCAGCGCCACTGACGAGGACTGCTTTGTCCTAAAGGACACGCTCTTCTGATGGTCCTCAAGCCAGCTAGCGTAGACGGAGCCACGCCTACCTCATTAACAGTGCTCCACGTGAGCCGACACTGTGGAATATGAATTCCTAGGACCTGTAGCCAGAGGTGCGGGACACACACCGATGCCCTTACTGGAAAGTGAAAAGAAGGAAGGAGGACAAAGGACTGTGCTTAGCAGTCCCAGGGATCCAGGGACACAACCCCACTGTGGTCAGGGCCAGCTGATCCCGGCTGCGGGTCCTCGAAGGCCCAGCCCTGTCTTCCCCAAGCACAGCAAGAGGAGAGTGGAGGGGCCGACGTGCAGGGCCTGCTCCTGCCTCAAAATACCAGGGATACGAAGGGACCTGGCGAGGTGGACACCTTGCCAGCAGAGTTCAAGTTCTCTGTTCCGTGGTCAGAGGGGCTGCCCTGCCCCCTGGCACCGGGTTGGTTCGTGGGTTTGGCTCACGAGCAGAGGTGGCAATGTGGGTCACTTCTGGTCGAAGGTGTTTAAGCGAATGTTCCTCTCTATGTCAGCTGAGCTCAGGGTGCTCCACGGTCCTAGGACTCGGAGGAGCTGGGCCCGGTCCTGACTCACGGTGCGGAGGGAGGCTACCTGCAGCGCGGAGCCCCGGAGGGTCATTCCGAAGGGAAACCGCCCTGTCGTGATTAGCCTCAGGAAGTCAGGGCTTTGCTCCTTTAGTAGCCAAGTCACCCTGTCTCACTCTGTTTTACAGATGCATTTTCGCACAACCTCAGGCAGCAAGGGTCAGAAGGGACAGGCATGCCAGAACCCAGAAGGTCTTCTTACTTTGGGAGAAAGTATGTAGCTACCCCGGCACCCTCTCCCCATGCAGATGGTTATAGGACGACATTATAACTGGGTGCCGATCAACTGGCCACACCAGTGCACGCCACCGTTCCCCGAAGACCGCAGACTTGTCACTATTTCACGATGGAGTTCGGCAATTTTTCAAGACCACCGCCGAGCCGGTGACGCTGCTCTGTCCGCACAAGAGTTTTCTCTCAGTCTCAGCTTGTTAACTCTGGAGTATAACTCTAATCGACAGACACACTAACGGATGGAAGTCCTGCTCCTGGATGCGAAAGAAATAAACCACAAGTTATCTGTCTTGCTGTAACAAAGTTCCTTTTCAAATCTTTGTAACTTCCCTCGGTGGACAGGCTGTTTATTCCACGTGTGGAAATGCTGCTGAACAGCTTCAGATGATGAGCCACGAGAAAAACGGTCCTTTTATCGGTTTAAAAGGATTTTGCATTGGAAAGACGATGCTCCATCACACAGGGGATTGAGAAGAGTTCTTCTCTTGGCAGAGAAAATGAGCCTGCCCGGGGCTGAGACGGGGTCTGCCTCCTGCATGGGGGGCTCTCGCCAGGACGCGCAGCTCAGCTGCTGGCCTGGGAGACTAGACGTCATCCCCACTCAATGGTGTGCCCTGGGCATTGTGATAAACTCTTATCAGTTCATTCTGGAAGGAAACCGGTTTCCTGACTGTGTTAACTGCTAATTAGGAAAGACACCGGGGTGAGTTGTAAGCCTTGGGAAGGGTTTATGGCAAGAATAACCGTCGCTGAGAGTGGCCCGGGGGAACAGCTGGCCGTCTGGATTGCCTGCTTCTCCAGCGAGCGAGCGGAGGGTATGCACAGCCTGCACAGCCAGGGGGCTGAGACGCCCCGGTCCCAGCTCCGACAGGAACCCCATGTCACGGTCTTCCAAGGGAACACGCACTCATTCTGGGCATTGTGTGGGGGGGAGGGGGATGACGTTAAAGGAAAGGCACAGAGTCAAGATGGATGAGGACAGTTTGGGTCCAGGACTGGAACTTCGGCGTGCTGGGGAGAGGGGGCGGAGCAGCTCGCGGTTGGCACGGCACCCGTGTGTCTGCTCGGACGGGGTCAGGCAGAAGCACGGTTCGAGGTGCGATGGCACAGTTCCGTGTCTCTGGGCTTGCTCCTGTTCTGTGGAAGGACAAGTCCCAAGTGCTTTTAAAAGTCCCTGTCCCTTAGAATCACGGATAAATAACATCCACCCGGTTCACAGGTTTCAGCCTCGCTCTGAGGAGCTGCGTCCAGGCGCTAAACCCCTCCAGGGGCCTCCGTTTTAGCAACAATGTGGCACCCGAGGTGCGGCCCTGAAGGTTCCAGCGCCGGACTGGGGCCTCCAGCAGGGTGTCCGCAGACAGCACAGAGCTGGACTCACGCCTCGCAGCCTCATTTCACCGTGCGTCACCTGCCTTCAAAGTCGGCACAATGAAAACCTCCAGCCCTGCCGGCCGCAGCCGCCACTCCTGCCACGATGCCCGTGAGCGCTCCCATTTCCCCCCCAATCTGGGGCCTTTCCGTCTTGCTCAGAGTGACCTGGGGAAGGCCATGCTCCCCCAAACATGCCTGCCTCCTCCTCGCACCGGCCAGTCCGCATTCCTACGGTTTCCCCCTCTGTTATCACCTAAGAACTCCCTCTGGGTGACAAGGCGGTGCGGCCCGAGGGCGCTTTATCCCAGGAGAGTGTCTGCTGATCCCGTCCCTCCGTGATTTCCCCTTGGGGAAGCCCGGTGCCTGTTTCACTCCGACACAGGATATTCCTGAACTCTTGTCGGGGATTAAGAGGAACTTTAGACAAAGACGGGCAGAGACTAATGTCCATCATCACCTGATTATTCTGCGAACATTTATCCAACACCCGTGACGTGCTGGGTGGTGTTCTGGGGGAAGACCTACAAAGCGCGCAACAGTCCCGGCTGCCGCGGGGCCGGCTTCCGGCGGGCGGACCGGGCTTTGCGAGAGAAGGGCGAGCATTGTGTTGGAACGGGGTGAGTGTTGAGGAGAACACACGGGCGAGGCCGGAGGGTGTGTGGGAGGGCGGTCAGGGCAGACCTCACTTGGGGATGGCGTCCGGGCCCTCCCTGGAGGGATGGGGTGAGGGGACAAGCTGTGGGCACACCTGGAGGAAGGACGGTCCAGGCGGAGGGAAGAGCGGGCAAAGGTATGTGGGCCAAAGGTGTGCTGGCCGAGAGGAATTTGCTCCTCAGAACTCGGGGGGCTCCTCGTTCAACTGCACACCTAGAGAGGCGGCCCCTTCCGCAGAGAAGGCCGCCCGAGGCCATGCCGACGGCCAGAAGACGGCGGGGGCTTAGCATTCAATGGGGCAAGGGGTTTCCCTGCGCGGACCAGGCGCTGAGTGTGTTGGGAGTATGTCTCCTAAGAACTCCAAACTCTTTATTATTCCCCCCCCCCTCTAAAAACCAAACTGCTTTTTTAAACTAAGTATTTTTTTTAAATACTTAGGTATTTTGGGAAGTTTTTTTTAAAGTTTTTATTTATTTATTTATTTTTAGAGAGAGGGGAAGGAAGGGAGAGAGAGAGGGAGAGAAACATCAATGTGTAGTTGCTTCTTGTTCGCCCCCTACTGGGGACTTGGCCCGAAACCCAGGCACATGCCCTGACTGGGAATCAAACCAGTGACCCTTTGGTTCACAGGCCGGTGCTCAATCCACTGAGCCACACCAACCAGGGGAAAAAAAAAACAAAACTATTTTTGATGGACAAACAAGTGTTTCTTCTTTTGCTAAGATCTTCCAGCTGACTGGCATGTAGGAATGACAATATCTAAAAATTACATCTAACTCCATGGCCCTTCCTCAATAAATGGAAATTAGTCATCTGAAACAATTTCAAATCTCAAGAGACAAGGACACTGGATGGTGCCAGATATCAGGTTCCTCTAATTACGCTGCAGCCCCAACGTACACATCTCTGACCACCTCTGACACCCACACAGCCACTGGTCGCACAGGGTCCAGGGCCCCATACACGTCGCCGACTATTGGCTTAAAAAGCCAACACAGTCCATGGGTTTGCAGGGGAAATGGGCCAGCAGCCCCGATCGGGGCCGGGAACCCACTCCCCGGTGGCGCCAGGACCCCCAGACAGGACCTGTCCGCATGATGACTGTGAGACCGGCCACCCCTGAAAGGATGGCGTCAGGAAGACGCGGGGCACGGCCATGCCCCGGCCTCCTAGGGACCGCCTCTGCCGCTGAACGTTCCGTGGCAGGAAATGAAGCCTGCAGGTGGCAGGCTCGCTGCCCCTTCGCCGAGTCCCTCCTTCCCTCGTTCGCTCGAGAACCAGCTTTCAAGCTCTGAGGAGGACCCCAACCTAGTTCAACCACGGCCGGAGCTCTTTCCACTGTCCCTTCGCTGGACCTTTGTCACAGGGACTTTTGGACACGCCCACGCCCCACACTGCCTCTCTGCCATACTCATAAAATACAGAAATATATTTACCTTTATAAAAATACTTCATGCCTGTTTATCAGACACATAATATAAAATGCATAAAATTATGTATAGTTATAATGCATATTAATATAGAAATTTTATTAAAACAAAACTACCTATACTTATTAATGATTTAATAGATACATACTTGCATGCTAGATACCGTTTGAATAACAGTTTATTGAGAACCTGCTTTAATCTGGATGATCTGCCGGGCAAACTCTCTCCCAGTAAAATGTTTTTCCTGGTTTTCACTCATGTCCAACAGTCCGGTGAGACAGGTGTGGTGATGCCCGTTTGCAGATGCAGGGAAGAGACTGGACTGAGTTCACAGCTAGCGGGTGGAGGAGACTGGGTTCGCGTCCACCTCAGTTGTTTAAAAACTGCATTTTCTCCTTCTCGGATGTCAGCTCTGCACTGAGTCACTGCTGCGGAACTGCTGACACTGGGACTGTGACCCCTGAGCCCTGACCCCTGATGGATGGACCCTCCCATTTCCCAGCATGCTGGGACCGGAGGCTGTCACTGGGGTCCCAGCATCAGCGCCGCCTGGCAACCTACTGGACATGCTAACGCTCAGGCCCCACCCGGACCTACTGGGTCAGAGAACCCAGGGGTGGGGCCCAGCAACCTGTACGTGAACCAGCTCTCCGGACGAACATCAAATTCACAATTCAAAAGTATAGTCTAGTGGCTTTTAACACATTCACAGTGGTGCGCAACTACCATCACCATCTAATTCCAGAACACTCTCCTGACTCCAAAACCAACCCACCCCACACCCAGGAACCGTCACCCCTCCTCTTCCCCTCCCCCCGCATCGCTGACAAACAACGACCTGCTGTCAGCCTCCCTGGGTTTGCTATTCTGGGCCTTCCATGTGAATGGAGTCACACACCCTGCGACCTCTTATGCCCAGCTTCTCTCGTGCGGTGTAACATGTCCAGGGCCCACCCATGTTGAGGCATGCACTAGCACCCCGTTCTTTTTCACAGCTGAATAGTATTCCACCGCAAGTAAGACGGTCTCTGCCACGGTGTGTCCCACTGGTCCTGGCCCGAGCGATTTACCAACATTAAAGTCTGGGAACAAATGACCTGGATTTAAAAACCCCAACACTCTGAAGATAATATACGGACCAATCCATGCCTACTTGTGTCAACAAATACATAGAATAGAGGCTCATCACAGGTCACCATTCAGGCACTTAAATTAGAAATAGGTTTTTCACTGTGGTTCCATTTCCTAAGAAAAGCCCAACACACAGCATTTTGAAAACCATCCGTGACTTTAGGCACATGCTAAACCATTCCATGGGCACCGATCTGTCTCTTAGAGCCAAATTCAAGTCGAGACGGAGTTTTCGGGCATCTTCAAGTGCGACAGCAGGTAGACTAACCGTCACACTAGCGACTAGTCAAGGGGTCGGGAACACTCCTGATTGCGAACAGGGATGTTTCTGTTCTGAAGCTAGTTCCTTCCTTCAGCTTCAGACCCAGCACGTAGTATTTGGCCTCCTGTTGGCTCAAACTGTTCCTTTCGTATTTTGTACCTTTATCTGCTGGTGTATCGACAAGAACATTGAATCGGGCCACCACGCCGCTCACCATACCAAAGGTGCTGGGCAGACGGTGTCAGTGGTTAAGACGCACGAGCTTTGGTTCCTCCCACAGCTTTTGGCAAACTTGTCCCAGAGTGTTTTTTTTTAATACTTCTCATAAATATCCCAAATACGTCAGGACAGAAGCTAACTGAATAGACATATCGCAAGGACAAACTGGTACAAAGCAAGAAAATTCGAGAATTATTCAGAAAAGAAGCCCTTTAGCGTGGTACTTTGCCTCGGCACAAGAACGCTCTAAAATCATTGCACCTTGGACCCAGAAGAGGGCGCTGCTTCCAGCTCCTGGGCAGAGAATCTCCTCAGCAGCTGCGACCTCTTCAGTGTCAACATGCATCCCCCCTCTTGGTTCTAAGATTTAACGACCCAGGCCAACTGGGGGCAGATTCACCGAGCTGCATGCAGGGTTGGAAATCAAAAGGGCATATGACAGCTGGGTGATTTGGGGAAATGAAACCACACACAAAACCCACTTTTCCAAAGAGCAATGCCACCTACCACTTCCTGCCATAAACAGAGTCCCCGCTCAATATTGCATCCACCCCACACTGCCAAGGAAGTATGACTAGGGTCCCTTTTACTTTGACAGAACTGCCATCAGAAAACTCTTTTCTTGTAGGAGCCTGTTGTACGCTTCAGCGCTGTGTTCTGGGGGTGCACCCCCAAAGCCAGCTGATCGACCTTGGCAGTGAGGCTGGAGTGCTCTCTGCCTGCGAAAGCTCTCTGGGGTCACTGGGGGGACAGCGGCTTTTCCTGTTGGAAACCAGGCAGTGGGGAAGCGGCCGTAACCAGGCTGCGGGTCACTGTTCTCGGCGTTTCCGGTGACCCTGCTGCCTCCTTGAGGAGCGTGTGCTGGGTCCCGGAGTCCCGGCTCTCCAGCTCCATGCTCGGGGTGGCATCAGGCCATTTGCTGACTGCAGGAAAGAAATGGAAGTGACCAGGGGAAGCAGGATGATACGGTGTGGGCAGCTGCTGAGAACAGCTCGGATTAGACGCCACTGTGTGGCACGAAAAGCCAACGTGGCAGGAAACCGGGGATGGAGGGGAAGCCGTCTGGAGTTCTCTGTTTAAATCAATTAAAAAAAAAAAAAAAAAAAGGAAACCTCCCATTTTCCACAGCTGATAAATGATCAGACAGTCAAGGAATAGCTGGTTCTGGAAAATATTCTGCTTCCCACTCACTTCGTTCTGCAGACTAAAATTGAGTTTTATTTCCTCCTGACAGCGCGGAAGGGACAGAGTCAGCCTCCCTGGGGGCCTCCTCTGGACCTGGGCCTGTGGCGCGGGGGAGTTGGAGAAGCACTAAAATGGGAAGACCAAGTCTGAGCACCATCGAAACAACGAAAGCTATGGATAGGAAGCCTCAGTCTTCCTGTCTGCAGAGTGGGGATTGGAGCAAACACCGCACGTAGCTGAGGATGAGGATCAGTGAGCTCCATACAAAAACCACGAGTCTTTGGTTAATTTCAAGGCACCGTGAGATGCTGGTTGCCAGCATTTATATGGAAAATGATGCGTATTTGTTTTCCTCATTTAAAGTTGCTGCTTCGGCTCTTTCAAATTACTGCCTGGCAGTGCCCCGATCATTCAGCTGCTGGGCAACATTTCCGATATGGGACAGAATTTACTATAATTGTAGCCCAAACATAGCCATCGTTAAAGCTGTAAAACCACAAGAACAAGTAAACTTGAGAGGACAATGAGTCAGGAGCCAAAGGCGTGATCAGGCCGTTAACACGATCCGTCACTTTCACACGTACATACATGGTGTTAAAGCAGAAAAAGACTCCGCTCCGTTCTGGGTAGGCCAGCTTTCACTAACTCAGCCAGACCTCGAACTTGGGAGCATAACCAACCAACCAAACCACCAACACACTAAAACGAACAGGAATGTGCTTAGGTGGCTGTTATCTGCCGGACAACCGCGGTTGTTTTCAGTTCCCGGACGCTTCTTCCAAATGTCTTTCCCCAAAGCTCATGTCACCTGGGCACCCTCCAGGTGTTCTCCCGTCCTGTTGCTCCATGGTCAGGACCACCTGCGTGGACAGTGGCCACAAACAGACTGGACCTGGCACCGTGCTCTGAGAATATGACCTGATGACTTACTCTTTATCATTAACTCCGTAACCGGTTTGAAGAGGTTTTCAAAAGCAGCTCGCTCTGTCGAAGTTCATGGTCAGTTCTACTCACTCCTCGCCCCTCAGGGGCATGAGCCCTGCATGATGACCATCTCCTCTGCCTGGGTGAGCTCAAGGCCCACGCAGGGCAAGAGGGTGCAAGAGGTCACGCACTCTGAGGATGGACGTGGCTCCTCCACGCTTCAAGCCAAGAACTCGAGGGCCATCTTCAGAAAAACCCGCAGGTTTTTCACAAGAATGCCCAGGAATAAAAACTTGCAAACACACCAAATTCAGCTACAACTGCATGGCCTGCCCTGCTGGGGCCGGTGGAAGCGTCTGGGCCTGCGGCGACCAGCCTCGTGGGCAGCGTCCCATTTCAGGGGCTCCGGGCCTCCCCTCGCCTTGCATTTTGAGGATAATGACGATAAATATTAACTGCACTTTCTGTTCTTTAGTGAGCCCCTGCTGTGGGCCAGAGCTCGGTGGGCACCCTCGCTCACCAACACCCCTGGGAGTCTGATGATATCATTCCTATTTTACAGATGAGGAAACCGAGGCTCAGAGAGGTTAGGTATCTGGCCACAGTCGTGCCGTTCAAGTCAGGACTTAAAACAGCCCTTTGACCTGAAGGCCTGTGTTTTTCCCAAGCAACCGCACTGCCATCAGGGTGGTCAGGAGGCCCCTGGGGGTGGCTTCTGGGGTCACCCACAGGGCAGGCTCAGGCAGGACCTGGCATGAGTGGCTGGGGGAGGACCGTCAGCAGCCCTGGAGCCTCGGGCCCCTGGAGGCAGGGAAAAGCGAACCCCGCGGTCCTGCTCATGACTCTGAGGGACCTGCAAGCACCCCCTGATCATCTTCGGTGCCGGGCACGGGGTTTATCCGGCACACCTGAGGTCAAGGGCCGGCAGCCTGCACACACCTGCCGGAGGTCGTGAGCCCACTCAGCCCCAACGAGCCGTGAGTGGAGGAGAGAGCCACCCTCCTGGACAACAGTCGCTCGGCCGGACTCCTCCAGGGTGTGATGGCAGACGGGGGCGGACCCAGTGCACCCTCTGCCCGGCCAGCGAGACACCAGCTTCCGCAACAGAACGGAGGGCAGGGTGGGGGCACAGGGAGACGCTTCCTCCTGTCAGTGCCAGGAATGGAAGGGTGGCATCGTCAGGGCCGAGCATGGACCCTGCGGACTCCCAGACAGGCTGCAGGGGACAGAGGAAAGTGCCAGGCCAGGAGCGAAGGATCAAAAACACATCCTTAGTAGGACACCTCCATTGTTAATAGCAAACACCTGGGCCCCAAACAGAGCCATCTGCGACACATTATAATTCATGTTTTTCACAAGTGAACCTTGACCTCTGCACCTCCTCCTGGAAGCCAATTAAAGTGCAAATGTAATTCCCAGAACGTTTAATAAAGAGAGAGACCGACTGAGCTCTGGCCAGCGGAGAGGTGCACAGGAGCCCTTGGCATTACCAGAAAGTAGACCCTTCACTTTTGAGCTGCAATGGCTGCTTCCTCCCAAACCCAGTCCTGAAAGGCAGGGGACTCATGGGTCGGGGACCCAGTGCCATGCTGCAGGGACCCCAGCCCCTCAGAGGGGGCGTCTGAGACGAACTTCTCAGCTTCATTATAAGAAAAGGCTGTGGGGCTCGTCCAGGGCGGGGCTCTGGCAGACAGGAACAGACGCCGAGGTTAGTTAGGGACAGTTGACAGTCTGAGATGACTCGGCCCTTTGGCCCTTTGCTCCCACCCCGGGGAAAGACCTGCACAGATCCTGCCGCCGCTTCCGCAGCTTCTGCAAGCCTGGGACAGGGAAGACACTTCTAATCAAAGGTGACAGAAAAACTGGCCAAGGCCGATGCCTCCCAGCCACCACACCAGGGCTGATGTCTGCACAGGCCCTGTTCTGGCTTCCCCGAGCTCGGATGCTGGGCTCTCCACCATGGCCATTGGGAAACTCAGGAGTGGAGCAGGGCTGGCCCCGGGCCCCCCAGGGATCCGAAACGGATATGCAGAGAGGAGCCGAGGACCTGGCCCAATGCCACAAGCCAGAAGCTGTGGGCTTACATCCTGATCCGGTCCATCCTGAATGGGCCTCAGTCTTCCCACCTGTGAAATGGAGGAGATGCCACCTGCTCTCTCCTCTCAGGGCTGTGACAATCAGACAGGAAGGCAGAGAAGGACGTTCTTCGTAACCCGGAGCGCTCCCCGGGGTCTCGTTCATGCAGCTACTTCTGGTTTTTCTATTTCGGATCCTCCCCTCCTCCTTTAGCTGAGCTAAGCGAGGGATGCAGGAGGAGCCCCTTCTGGAAGTGCTCTGCCTTCCGAAAGCAAATTGTTCCCATTGCCCTGATCTCCATGAGCATTAAAAAAAAGAAGAAGCCACGATGGATAAGGTTATCTATTTACCGGGAGTTTCTCAGCCCTCACTCTTTTTTACGTTCGTTTCGCTTTTCTGCTTATGTCGTACGTATTCTCGCGAGCTATTGTAAGCCCGTTGCAGGCTGATGTGGGGTATACAGGAAATGAAAATGGCAGTGTCGCAGCCGACGCTGAAGTTGGTGTAAGAGACAGCAGACCAGAATCTTTCCCCCGCAGCTTCAGCCATGAACGAGCGGGGGAGGGACGGCCTTTCCCCTCTCACCTCTGACTGCGCTACAGTCGCCCTTGCCCATC
This sequence comes from Anoura caudifer, assembly GCA_004027475.1. NCBI lineage: Eukaryota > Metazoa > Chordata > Mammalia > Chiroptera > Phyllostomidae > Anoura > Anoura caudifer. The sequence goes on from PVKU01000164.1 coordinate 524,534, forward strand.
CATCCACCCCCATCACCTAACCATCTGCTCTCCACCCACTCAGTCTCCATCCACCCACCCACCCATGAGCCATCCCTCCACCATCCATCCACCCGCCCTCCCTTCCATCTACCCACCCATCCTTTTACCCTTTCAGTAAACGAGTACTTTTTTGAACTCTGCCACATACCAGACCCTCTTGTAGGTGCTGGGGACTCAGCAATGAACAAAACACACAAAACTCCTGACCTAGTGGAGCTGAAAGTGGGTCCTTCTGGACATTGTCGGTTGCAGAGAGGCCCATACTTTACCCTTGACCCCACCCTGCAGCCTCCGCGCCCCCTGTCCTAGGGAGCAGAGGAAGCCGTGGGTGTGTGTGGGGAGGGGGGAAGATTGACAGAACTCCAGCCGAACTGTTTTCACACATGTTCCACCACAAATAAAACGCTGGATTAATGAGCAACGACAGGAAGTAATTCTCTGCTGTTGTAACATAAGCTGAGGTTTGCAGAACTAAATGGCTTAAAAATGGGGCACCGTTCCTGCCTCCCAGAAGTCACACAGGGACAGTGCTCTGTGCTGAGGCTTCAGTCTCCACATGAAGCCCAAACATGGCAACACACTTGTGGCCACTTCCATGTGGCAAACACAGGGGGAGGCCTGATTGCACAGCTGCCCAGGCTTATGCTTAGCCCAGCTGCATGGAGCCCAGCTGCCCGGAGCCTGGTGACACTGAGCCCCCCTGAAGCCTATGGTTGGAAGCTTAGCACATTTTTCTCTGACCAGTACCCTGGGATAGATGCCTCTCTCCTCTCCCGAGGGTTAGAGCTGCTGCAGATCTTTATCTGAGATAAGGAACACGAAGATGGAAAGGCGGGGGCTGGCTCCTGGCTACTTCGCCTATGTCTGGGGGCTTCCGTGTGGGTAGTGTTGAAAGTGCAGGGAATTCTTTTAACTTTCTGAGCTCCAGCTCCCTTATCTTTAAGACGGGTTATAATCCTGCCCACCTCACGCAGTTTACTGATGAAGGAGGACATCCCAAATGCAATCCTCTAGGGTCAAAGTCAAGTTTGCCCACCTTCCCTTCCCTGGACCTGGATATTCCAGGAACGGTGGCCATGCAGACCCGTCTCCCCAGCTTGACCTGTGTCGTGTGTCCAGCTTAGCAGGGGAGGACACTTCTGTCACGCCCCCGGGCAGTGACCTCCAGCCTTCCAGCTCTGCAGCAGGCACAGACGCCTTCCTTGTCCGGTGAGCAGCGTCTAATCACGGGGAGCGGAAACAAAACGTGCCCTGTATCCACGTGTCCTTTTGAGCCGCAGTCCCAACCCGGTCCTGCCAGTCCCTGTTTCCTTTACGATAATTTCGGGCTTCGGCCAATGAAGTTGCTCTGGCCGAGTAATGAAAGTGATCCTGACCAGTTCTGTTTTAATCTTACCGGACTTCCTCATCTTGTCCCCGCTCCTTGGAGAAAGATTTCCATTTTTCATCCTACGCTTTGAAGAAGAAAGTAAAGACTGTCTTAAACTTTTCATTGAGAAAAAAATAATAATCAAATGAAGAGCCGATACGGGGAAATTCCTCCAATCCTGTCGTTCTCACCAAGTGCCTTCATGGTAAAAATTTCTCATGGTCTCAGCCCCCCAAAGTTCAAAAGGGGGTGAGTTTTAACTAAGTGTGTCCTGCACTAATTTTCGGAAAAGCACGTTCCCCAAACAGGATGTAGACCTTCCAGAGGCACTGTGTTTCCGTCGGTTCCCACCGTGTCCGAAGCTCTAGGGGATTCTTCACCGAGAAGTGCCCTTCGCTTTGGTCCTTTGAAACGCGTTTTCAGGTCGAGGCCTCCTCAAAGAGAAACCCAGCTTCCCCGTTGTGCGAGGCAGAGACTCTAGGAGATTCACCCGCCCTGCTCACGCCCTCAGGGGTCGGCTCGGACTGGACTTTATTCCAGGACGTCGTCCCGCCCGCCGCCCCTTTCCAACCTTTGCTCCTGTTCACAATGAGCTATGGGTCGATTTTAAAAAGGTGTAAACTGCCATGATGGTGGTGATGGCTAAAAATTTCTCCTTATCTTTTAGAGGCACACCCTGAGACACTCAGAGAGGAGGGGTGATGGGGCCCGGGGTTGTGTAAATGGGTCAGAGAAGGGGCCCCAATGCGCCCTAACACATCCCACCAGCTCCCCAAGCTTCCGGTCTGTGAGCCCCAGCTCACTTGCCCGTCATCCCCGCCACAGGACGAGTTCCCAGACGTTGAGGCTCCTGCCTTTTGCGTCTGCGCCCCCGCCCCTGCCCGCTCCTTGGGCCCTGCACACAGGCTGCGGTGCCTGTCGGTCCCGTTGATGACTGGCCACCTAACTCGCTTTCCTGCAGTGGGCTTGTCCCGAGTCGGAGGCCTGGTCCGCGTTGTCCCGGTTTTCATTAGAGAAGGCTGAACTTAGGTGGAGGCCACCCAACTTACGTGGAGGCCACCCAGAGGTGCTCCACATCCAGACAGCTGGGTAGCAAGTAGGTGAGTTAGAAGGAATCAAAAGAGCCAACTGTACAAACTCCGGAGGAAGGAGAAGGGCCATGTGTCTCCTCCAACGTGGTTATCTGATCTCGTTGCACACGGTATTCCTGACTGTCCAGCTGCAGCTGAACGTGAGCGACTGACACCCCTGGAAGTGTTGAACGGTGTTCCCACTGTGCAGACGGGGCTCTGCCCGCGGGGGCACCCCCCGTCTGTCCGGCAGCACCAGCCCCCTGAATGCTGATCCAGCGCCATGAGCCCCTGGGCTCCTGTGGGCAACGCCTCCAGCTTCCAAGCCCCGGCTCAGCGTCCCCTCCGCCTGCCCGAGACCTGTCACCTCTGCAGGCTCACCATCCTTCTCTTCCTTTTGGGCTTCGCTTGGACGTCCCGCCCACACAGAAGTCTTCCTTCCCCAGACCCCCAGTTCAGGCCGGACCCCCAGCTGGCGCGCCTGTCTCCTTCTCATCCTCACCATTTGCTTCCTTCTCAGCACTCACGGGTTCCCAGTTCTCTCTCTCCCCTAGAGCACAAGTTCTGTGAGGGCATGGGACGGGTCTGTCCCGCTCACGGTCGGAACCCCAGCCCTTCCCGGAGGGCCCACCGGGTGGCAGAACCGGGTGCCCCCCGGGCTCAGCAGCTCTGCCGCAGCTGCCTGTTACTCCAGCCTCCTCCTGACAGAAACCTTGGGGCCAAACGTAAAGCTGCTGTGAGAGTAACTTCCGATGTGGATACTTCTTTTCCCCCACCTCCAGGAAGTGATATTTTCTATCATGCTAAAGATCCTTTTCCAAAAGTGTTCAAATTATTTTCACAACTTTCTCACTCCCTTAAATGTGGCATTCTTAGCTCTCACTCCCTGGAGACCAAATGCTCCAAGAAGCTCAGGAAGGGATGGACTTAACTGAGCTGAGACTCCCACACGAATTCCCAGATATCACCTTTGCCAAAGACTGATTTCCAAGGCGGGTCTCACTGTTAACTACCCGGAGACACAAAACACACCCACTCAAAGACGGGTGTAATTAACGATACCGCTGGTAAGGATACTCCCTCCGCCACGCTGGCAACAGGCAACGTAAGTTATGACCCATGTGTTCAAAAGACCTCCGTGCGCTCCTAGTATTTTCAGGCCCTTGGGTCCAATTTGTCAGCGATGGCAGCTGGTTAAAATGCCCAGAGTTCGGATTCTGGAATGTCTTCATAAGGGTAAACGAGGTGTATCGGGATGTACTTCTTCCTAGAGGCCGTCTGTAAATTGTCTGCAGTACTAGGTTCTTTGTGAATCTGGGAGATTTTAACATCATTAAAGCAGTCACCTACTCATCTCCTTGTGAGTCACCTTTGTGGTGAACCCTGAGATCCTGTCTTTAACATTTGCCACGCACGCCTGGATCAGTAGTAGGGGAGGTCACGAGGAAGCTGGTGTTCGGACCCTCGCCGTGCACACAGAACTTGTGGGCACGCTGCCGAATCACCCTGCTGTGGCCTTCGGGTGCCTTCCAGAAACGAGCTGGAGTTTGGAAAAAGGCCTTTCACTCATCGATGGTTCCAAGGTCCCTCTGCACTAAACAACAGCCCTAATACCACCATGTACTTGAGGAGTGATTTACAGTTTACCAAGACACATGATCTCATGTAATCCACTCCCCCGCTCCCGGGGGGACCCTATGAGGTAACAGAACAACCACACGGAGATAACCCTGGAGATGAGAGGCAGCCCAGAAAGTCGGCAGTGGGTGATGGATGGCTGGGGGTCACCTGGGCGGCGTGACCTCCCCCGCACTCTGGGCCTTGGTGATTAATTCACCCACTTGCTTAGGAAGTTTCTTTCCATCCGAGAAAATTAAAAACACCACTCTCGAGACAGGAATGCAGGATCATAAATGAGAACCAAAGAGAAAAGATTTACACAAAGGTACAAGCTCAGCAAAAGAGAAAACTTCGAAATCGCTAATAAGGTATAAATCAAGTAAGGGCTATTAGCAACCCCCTGGTGTGTGTGGGGGGGGAGGCTTCTAAGCGATTTGCTGAGCTCCGAACAATACCATTCTCCCGGCGGCGGTCAGGCATCTCCGGGGGGGCAGGCTCGTGTCCATAACCACCGGTGAGAAGACCCCCTGGTTTGGAGGGCTTGACACAGCGGTCCAGAGCGGACCAGAAAGAGGGCCTCCTGTCTGTCGCCAGAGTCGTGCAGTTCCTAGAGCTGTAGGGATCCCTTCACCTGTGCGCCCCACGACAACAAACCTAGGGGCCAAATATTCGTGGGCCAATCGGCAGAAAGATGGGCGATGGATGGGATAATGAATGAATGGATGGGTGGGTGGAGGGAGGGAGGGAAGGAAAGAAGGAAGGAGAAACGGCCTCATTTCACTGGTGGGGAACTGAAGAGCCAAAGGGGCTACTAACTTGCTGGTATTACCAAAAACAGCTGGTGTCAGAACTGGGGCTCCCAGGTCTCTTGGATCCCAGCCTAGTATTTCCAGTCCAGATTTTCCTTTCTTCCATTTGTCTCTTGTATCAAGAGTTAAAAAACATTAACAATATTGGTTAAAGGTATAACCTTTCTAGTCACTGGGAACCACTTGGGCAGCACATAGTTGACCCTTGAACGACGCGGGGGTTTCGGAGCTGACACCCTCCCCATCCTCTGAGAAGTTGAAAATCTGGGTATGACTTGGACTCCCCAGGTACTTCAGTGGTCCCTTGGGTCCCTGGTATCCGAGCAGGACTGGTTCCAGGATACCTAGCCCCTCCCCGTGGATACCCACAGTCTGTGGATGCTCAAGTCCCTCCTGTCAAGCACGTAGAACAAGGCACAAAGCGAGCCCTCTGCATCCACGGTCCCCAGCCTTGGATGGAAAACATGGTTTCAGTCGCCGTCGGTTGAATCTGCGGATGCAGAACCCAGGGGTACGAAGGGCCGACTGCTGTTTATTGAACACAATCTGCGTGCACCTTGGCCTGCGAAGATCCAGTCCACCTTGCTCAGGGCGCTCTGGCATCTGACATGAGTGCGCCCATCGGATGATCAGGGGAATCAAACCCGGAGTGAGTGTTCTGCGGCCACTTCAAGTCCATCAGGGACAAGAAAGTGTGTGGTGACTCGGCCGCCCGTCTGCCTCCTCCCCATGTCACCCTGAGAGTCACGCAGCAGTCTGGCTGGCCTGCGAGGCGGGGCTCCATCCAGGCGGATGGGACGCTGGAAACAGAAGCCCCCGCAGGCCCCTGGCCAACCCCACACCCTACGAAGGAATTCTTCACCCCAAATGCCCAACCCGCAGTGACTCTGCCCCCACCCGACACTTTTTGTGACAAGGAGGGCACCATGCCTCGGTGACCGGCCCCGCTTTGGGGGAGCTCACCGTTGGTGTCCAGAGTCTGCAGTGCTTCACTTCCTGTTGGCCTTGGCCTGGGATGCTCACCTGGGCTCAGGTTCTCGCCCTCGTCCTCACAGAGGCAGAGAACAAGTTCCTCCAGCAGGGCCTTGGTGACGGCCTTGACTGGTGCATGAGGCAGAGCCGTGAGCTAAAGGGGCTCCTCCCGAAGGCTCCGTGCCCCTGGCGGCAGCAGACAGAAGCAGCAGCGACTGCTGGAAGAGGACGCCTCGCCGCAGCTCACACGAAGTGACGTGAGCGTGCCGGTCTGCTGCTCTCTGTTTGAGGGGCGCAGCGAGGCCCGGCAGCCACTGGACGGCGGGCTTCCAGGGCTATTGCTCATGAAAGCCGGACCACATTCCTCAACAATGCATCCCTCCCCTGGGACCTCCACACCCCTTTAGCAGGTGTCCCCCTCTTGGTACGACTGCCCTGTGGTAACAAGTCTTGGCAGAGGCCTGTCTCTGGGCTGCCTGTCTGCAAAGTGAACCCAAGAGCAGCCTCGGCCTGGGGCGTGCCTTGAAGATACGCACGGGGCAGGTCTCAAGGGGTAAAAAAGCTGGCGGCACTGAGGAAGGGCGTGTTTCCCTTGCTAATGAAGATCTCACGTGAGCACGACTAGGCTGGGACGGGCCCTCCGAGGAGCAGGGAGACATCGGATCAGAATCTGTAATCACTCCGAGCTGATCTGTCCCCACCTCACCTGAACACTCCGATAACGAAACTGCGTTCGTCTGGCTCTGGGTGGACCCAGTCTAGAGTTCCGGAAGGGCGTTAAGTGAGGGGTCACAGCAGTATCTGCTGAAACAGAAGTCACGGCCCTGAACCCTCTAAGACCTGCCGCGGTGACGTGGTATCAGAGGTGAGAACACAAGTCCCCAAGCGGCTAGCACCCTTCAAATCCACCACAGGGCCAGCCCCGTGGGAGGATGCCCCTCTTACCCAGCACCCTCTGAGGGACGCAGACCTGTGTGACCTCACCCACCCTGCCACTGGGGGTACCAGGCCCTCTGGCGGCCGCAGCACGGGAGCCGTGGGATCGAATCCCACATGTGCCAGGACTGCAGGGCCGTTTGTGATTTCTGGATGAGGACAGCGGCACGCAGGCCACCGATGCTCAGGAGGAGGTCAGTCCTCGCGATGCAGCACTGCCACCTGGTCGCCTAAGACTCTCTCAGGGCAGCATGGTCCACTCTTGCTACTCGGGGAGAAATTTCTTTCTAGAAACCTCCATGGGTGCCCTGGCCGGAAGAGCAGGGAGCGTTTGGCCCAGCCATTTCCCATTCCCAACGCATACTCCAAGCTGCGCCCGACTCCGGAAGCAGCGGGAGGCGGGGGTACTTGCCTGGTGGAAGGGTTCATGATGCAGCCTCCTTTGTCGGCCGCCGTTCTGCAGCCACAGCCTCTCTCCGGGGTGTCGTGGTTCATCCCAAAATTGTGGCCCAGCTCGTGTGCCAGGGTCACGGCCGCGCCAAGGGGGCTGTCCGAATGGTCCTCCAAGAAAACACAAGGGCACAGATGCACAGTCCACACATCTCCTCGGCCCTACTTCCCCGGTCCCTCCGTCTGGACAGGCGCTTTTCCTCCGCGCTCCACTGCGCCCATTCCCCTGGAAACCCACGCTGGAAACCCACGGACACTGGTGCTCCTGACCGAAGCGAAACCTGGTCCAACATCAGAGGAAGGTCCCATTCCTCCACGGGCAATAACAGCATCGTTTTATCCATGGCTGAGACAGGGCTGGTGGAAAACTGGTGCGGGGAAACACACCTTGTGACACCCTGAACAACACCTGAACGCTGTTGCTGAGCACGCGCCCTCCCGTCTGCTGGGAGGAAGGATGCCTGGAAAACTCACAGTGACTCACAGTAAACACCAACCACCAACCACGTGGAGGAAGCCGTTTGGAGGCTCACTGAGCTGAGACTGTGAGCCAGCTGGGCCCCTGGTTTTGCCAGGTGGGCTTTGGCAATGGCTGGACCAGTGTCCTGACTCTCTGACTTCGGTTGCTGGGGTTCCCTCAGCCTTTTGCTTGATTGCGGGAGACAGTTTCTCTATTCACTACGCTGTGCTTGGCCACTGTAACTCGGTGGAGGGCATGGGTGGCTTGGCTAACTAGATATTTAAAATGAACTGAGAGTATTGACATATTGTTACTTGACTTTAACAAGCAGAAAGTAGTCAGCGAAGGAGATCTGCGGCCACCGTGCCCACGAGTGGTATTTCCAGGGAGGCCTGCACCCCGTGGAGCACCGAGGGCACACTGTTTGAGCGCCACTCTGTGCTGCCCGGGGTTTTCGAGAAAGCCTTATGCTGAAAAAGAGAGTGTTCGTGAGGCCTCTCGAGAAAGGTGCGTTCATGTCCGATCCCACAGGGGAGTTAGCAGTTCCAGCTGCGACCGCCTCCATCACCAGCTCCCAGTCTGAGGGAAGGACAGCGCGTCAAGGAAGCAAGTTATTCCGAGGGTAGATGGGATACCTAAAAAAACGACTCTGCCTGGATTTTACAGTTTCCTGTTGTAGGAAGCTTCACAAATATGTTTCAGGAAATCAGCTCTCAAGAATAACACATGCTGGCGAAGAGAATGTAGCCAAAGCTCCGAATGCAAAGGGCTCGCTTTAGCATGCGTTGGCTCGAAATTCAAGGACTTCATCCTTAAAAAATTACTCTACATCTGATTCCTTTGCATCACCGAATATCTCGGTTTTGCTTCTAATTGCCAAATTGTTTTACATTCTTTCACGCATAGGTGATTATAAGCAGAAGGTCTCTTAAGAGACCCTGATAAACAGTTTACATTTGTAATAAGGAAAAAAAGTGACCTCTTTATTCACAGCATTATTTCCAAACCAAGACTGTTTTAGCTCAGTGTGCTCCAGAGGCACGGCTGCAAGTTACCGGAATAAGTGCCCGCTCCATGCTGGGAAAGCTGGGAAGCGGCGTCAGAATGCACATTTTCAGCCGGGTGAGCAGCCTTGCTCCCCCGCTCCTTGACCTCCTTCCGTGCACAGGTGTAAGTTTCTGAATGAGGTATGGCCGCATGTGACCCCCAGGAAATTTAAGTTCAGAGGTGCTAGGAGGAAGGCTAGGGGTTTTGGGTCTGGTCAAGCTGTGGATCTTGCTTATCTTGTGAATGCTATAGAGGTGAAGGGGCTGCGTCCGCTTTTTCCCACTTGATGCTTCTCTTGTGTATGTGGGGCAAATAAGGAAGGTGCCTGGGGCTGACCTGAACTGCTGCCACGTTGGCCAAACGCACTTCCTGCTGATTGACTTTGGCCTTGAGGACACTTACTGCAGTGCGCATATTTGCTTGTATTTCCCACATTCATTTACATCCTTTTTTTCTTTAAGTTGGGCATTCCTGTGTGCTTTTACAGCAGGCATCTTGACAAAATGCTTGCATAGAAACGTAATGAGGGATACGAATTCCAGAAAGACACTTAGTATGATCAGATTGGTTATAAAAACGCTGAAGCACCACACAGTGGCTGAACCGTCCATGCTTATGAGGAATTCAACTTTGGCTCTAAAAAATGTTTACACCAACTTCTGGCCAAGATGGAGGCATAGGTGGACACACTGTGCCTCCTCGCACAACCAAAATTAAGGACAACAAAGATTTAGAAACAAGAAAACAACCAGAATTAATAGAATATTGAACTGTATGGAAGTCCAACAAACATTCATCCAGGCTGGTAAGAGGGGTGGAGTCGCGGCAGGAAAAAGTGGAGGTTGGAGGACCCGGGCATGCAGGCAGCAGCGGCTAGCAGACCCCAGGTGCATAGGTGGCAGCTAGCGGACCCTGGGCACAGGGTGGCAACACTGCGGACTCAGTGAGGCCAAGCAAGGTAGCTGGCTGACCGGGCAGTCCCACATTTGCGCACAGATAATCCAGGCGAAGGGGAAGTGGCGGAAGGGACTAGAATCTGAGAGAGAGTGGAGCAAGTGCCATTGTCCCCTCTCGGACCCCGCCCCCAAATACAGCATCACAACCCAGCAACTGGGCTGCCCTGCCCTGGGGAACACCTAAGTCTCCACCCCTCACTACATAACAGCCTCGACCAGGCCAAAAACAAAAAACAAAACAACAACAACAACAACAACAACAAAAAACCCCAAAAATGGCTAAACGGGAGAACAAATCAAAGCCCCAGAGTCAATTCATCTAAGTGACCAAGAGATAGCCAACGTATCAGATGCACAGTTCAAAGCCCTGGTGATCAGTATGCTCACAGAATTGGTTGATTTTGCTCACAAATTAGATGAACAAATGAAGGCTACAATAAGTGAAATGAAGGAAAATGAACAGGGAACCAATAGTGATGGGAGGAAAACTGGGACTCAAATCAATGGAGTGGACCAGAAGGAAGAAAGAAACATTCAATCAGAAAAGAAGGAAGAAACAAGAATTCAAAAAAATGAGGAGAGGCTTAGGAATCTCCAGGACATCTTTAAACATCCCAACATCCGAACTATAGGGGTACCGGAAGAGGAAGAGCAACAAGTGGAATACGTATTTGAACAAATAATAAAGGAGAACTTCCCCAATCTGCCAAAGGAAATAGTCTTCCAGGAAGTCCAGGAAGCTCAGAGAGTCCCAAAGAAGTTGGACCCAAGGAGGAACACACCAAGGCACATCATAATTACATTAGCCAAGATTAAAATGAAGGAGAGAATTCTAGAAGCAGCAAGGAATAAGGGGACAGTCACCTACAAAGGAGTTCCCATCAGACTGTCAGCGGATTTCTCAAAAGAGATCTTCCAGTCAAGAAGGGGCTGGAAAGAAGAATTCCAAGTCATGAAAGTCAAGGACCTACATCCAAGATTGCTCTATCCAGCAAAGCTTTCATTTAGAATGGATGGGAAGATAAAGTGCTTCTCAGATAAGGTCAAGTTAAAGGAGTTTATCATCACCAAGCCCTTATTATATGAAATGTTAAAGGGACTTATCTAAGAAAAAGAAAATAAAAAATATGACAGTAAAGAGACAGCAAACTCACAAATTAACAACCACACCTAAAACAAAAGCAAACTAAGCAAACAATAGAACAGGAGCAGAACCACAGAAATGGACATCACATGGAGGGTTAGTAACGGGAGTGGGAGGAGGAGAGAGGGGGAAAAGGTACAGAGAATAAGTAGCATAGACGGTGGGTAGAAAATAGACAGGGGGAGGGCAAGAATAGTGTGGGAAATGTAGAAGCTAAAGAACTTACGACACATGGACATGAACTAAAGGGTGTGTGTGTGTGGGAGGAGGTGTGCAGGGTGGAGGGGAATGATGGGGGAGAAATGGGACAACTGTAATAGCACAATCAAAAATATATTTAAAAAAATGTTTACACCAATTTGAAGTGGCAAAGTTAGTGAGTGACCGACCATGGGGCCATGAAACAGAAAATTATTCCCTCTTAAAACTTTACAGGCTGCTCTGTAAAAATACAGTTGGGATCTGACTTGAAATTGACCTGGCACCAAGAAAAACCAAACTTTCCAGTGACTTCCATGGTGCGCAGCACATACAGGGCTTCCGGGTTCAAGAAAAACGGGAGCGCAGCCCGTTCAAGCCAGAAATCAAGGAGTGGGCGCAGCCCCTCTGTGCAGCATCCCCAGCCTGTCCGTGGGCGCGTGCTCGCCGGAACCCCCGGAACTGCCCTGAGAGAGGGAGAGCCCCCTGTGTCCGGCCACTAAGAAAATGGGGGTGGGCGGTGTGTGCAGAGAAAATAAGAGTCAGCAGAACATACCTCCTTCCGCCCTTTAATACAATGGAACATTCACAAATGTTCTGTTTGAAAAATGTGGAGGAATTCAGGGTTTCTGGGAAGGGCCAGGTTCTGCTCTTTCATGGAGGCGGTGAAGCAGCCCCTGAGGACACTGCCCGTCTGAGGGCGGGTGCAGAGGGGACACTCTCAGAGCAGGGCGGCCCTGGCCCGGGGTGAACGTCCCCTCCTCCATTATGGGAGGGACCGGGGCAGGAGTCCCCTGCTGGGCAGCCTATCGAAGCTGCCTCCCTCTGAAACTTGTAAGAAACAAGTCCCGAATATTCCTCCCATTTTTATTTCCTTTTACAAACATATAGAGCCCATACACGACAAAAGGATCTTTGTATAGCAATAAACCCCGGGCTGCTGCCTTCCAAGAATAAGGTTTCATACAGACAGATTGGACACTGGCTAGGAGGTATGTCAGGCATTTGCGGTGGTAAATAGTTAAAAACCTCAGACTTCTGGCTGTCGGGCCTGGAGGCAGACGCCTCAGAAAACCATTCTAATGGTTCTGTTTGGTAAGACCACAGGCCGTCCAAGAATCGGAGCCATGAGGGCAACCCCGGGGCCCTGGCTCCTCCCAGCGCCGGGAGGGGATTCCTGGACTGGAATGCTTTGACCAAAAATCCCAGCTGAAACTTCTTCTCCATAAATGGGGAAGAAAGTTTTGCGCTGAGCTATTTTCGCATGCTCGCCTTTCCTGTGTGCAAATCGATGTGTTTTCTAAGCAATCCCTCAAATATTATGGGTTATGTACAACCACGAACAGAGCTACAAGGAAGGTAGACTGAAATCTGAGAGGCGTTAATGAAAAGAACCTGATTTCACAAAGCCCGGTTGGAGCAGGGATTTGCTGGGACCGCCTCCAGGGGAAGTGGGACCCTGCAGCAGACTGTGCTCACACTGATTTACCATGACCACGCCCCCTACTTACATGACCACGCCCCCACTTACCATGACCACGCCCCCAGACTGCTCCGCAGTGCACATGCTCATGATGGGCGCCATGCCGATGATGGTCCCCTGGAAGTACACCCCGCTAGGAAGGAAAAGAAAGGACATTCTTAAACTGATAGAGAACGAAGATGTTTTCTACTATATATCTTTTGGTTTTGAACCTTTAATGAGAAAAAATATATTGCGCTAAGAACACTGTGGGCAGGGTGTGCCCCTGGGTCATGGGTTGGGGACACACGTGGCAAGACCAACCAGCAGGAGGCACAGAAGCAGAGACACACGCAGTCCCAGGATGACCAGCGTGCCCTCGGGAGACGCGAAAGCCTAGACCAAGACCAGGGTTCCTGCGCGAGGGTATGTGGACGAGCCGTTTTTATCGTGCCCATAGCGCTTTCTGAGTTTTGTGTTCAAGACCCGGACCTTGACCAGGAAAATCGAGCACTTTGAGATTGTGTTGTGTTCAGTCGCAACAAGCAGTCGCGATTCTTGTACACAGGCATTGTATTCTGCCTGCTTGCTGAGGGGCGAGGGCGCCGCTCCTCTGCACGCGTCTGCTGGTGGAAGGGCGGACGGGAACCCCCAAGGGTCCTCTTAGTCAAGTGGAGGGCAGGAAGGGCTTACTAGCTGTTCTGCAGGGGTTTTGCTCGCCTATGTGACGTGACAGGTCAGACAGCCAAGCTCTTCCGCAACCTCTTGCTGATGGAGCTTGTGAAACTGAAATGGGCAGAAAACTGATGGACCCGCTGGAGTCAGTGGAGAAGTGAACACCTGCAAGGCCTCAGCACCCCGGGGTGGAAGCTTCTGGAAGGGGACCTATGGCTTAGGCGCAGCTTCCCTCATAAGGTCTCTCGGTCAGTGAGTCTGATGACATCAAGGCCTGGTGAATGCCAGTGCGTTTTAGCTCCAAGCTCATGCAATTAAAGACTAGGCATTGTTTGGGCGGCTTGGATCTCTGTTAAGGGGAACACATGGCTCAGCCATTCTATGGTGGCCACGTGCACGCATGGACTTTACTTCGATTACCTGAAAAGTTAGGCATTTTGGCAGTGGTCAGCTGGCCAAAAGGGAGCAAGCACAAGTCGACCCTTCCCCACGTACACATGACGCATGTACGGACACATGTATGTGCCCATCCGTCCCTCCCATTACACTCTTACAGACAAGAGTGGAGACGGCAGCTTTTACATTTCTATCTCCACAGACCATTTTACGCACGTATAGAAATAAGGAGGTTATATAAAAAGCTAATTTATTTCCAGATGTTCAAGTTGGACAGACTCCATTTGGGAAAAAAATCAAAACAAAACACTTTGATTCTACTTTTTAGTAGTTCAGGATTAATCAATGCCCAAAATATGAGGCAACCGCAAATATCCAAGGCAAGGGAGGAAAAAAAAACACAAAACAGTGGAAAAGGGCCAAAGTAAATGACCGGGGAACGGCACCAGCCTCAGCTCGGACGGAGGCATTTTCCAAGGTGAGGACGGGGTAGGATCGGTTTTTCACTTTCCATAAATGTTCAGTAAGTTAAATCCAATTTGCCAGAGAAAAGTGTCTCTAACTGCGAAGCTTTTAACTCAGTGATAGGAGCTACACGAGAAGAAAAGAATAACGGCATGAGCTGCTTAAGAATTTTAGTAAGAAGTTTGTGACTTTGGGGAAAATCTACTTCCTACCTATTTAGATTATGATAAGAATTTTTCTTTCTTTTAAAAATAAAGGTGTCTGTAATATCTCGCCGATGCATTGTTATGCGTCATAGCTGTGCGTTCCCTCACTTACTGCATCGCACAGTCCTCGCCCTGCGATTTCCTCGCTAACTGACGCTTCTCCCAGCGCACCGCAGACCCCTGAGAGCCGGGACACGTGCGGTGTTGGACACCACCACGTTCGAGTCTCCTCACGGGAGGACGTCTGGCCCCTAACTGGGGCTCAGTCCCACTCCATGGGAAGGCAGAACCCAGGGATGACACGCTATACCGCTGGTAGCCTCTGACCTAGAGATCCAGACAATGACAGTGAACCAGGGGGAGGAACAAAGCCTTCCTTCTCCAAGAGTCTGACAATAACTGTCCGGATGCACTGTCTTCAGAGGGCGCATAAACATTTTCCACTGATAAGGAAAGACACTGAGCTCTAAAAATAGCCTGCTCTGGACAACTTCCCATCAAGACTAAGACGAGAAAAAGTTGCATAAGGAAAACGTCCAGGTGACAGAAGAAGGGATAAGACATCAGCCAGAGGAAGAGGTCTCCCGGGGTGTCCACAGGGTGAGGGACACCTGTGCGCCCAAGCAAGTCACCAGGGACCGCGCCGGTGGGGCTGGAGCAGAGTGGGCGTGCCGAGGTCACACGTTCCCGAAGCCCAGGAGAGACCATGGACGTCCTACCTGATGAGCTGTGCATTGTCGTGAGGTTTGCGAGGCAGAAGCTTCATCTTTCTCCAGTCCAGGAACTCATGGAGGCTCGTGAACGGGTCCTGACTGATGGGGCACTTGTCGATGTCATTCCACACCTCCACGCCGACCAGCACGATCCGGATGTTCAGCGGCCTGTAAAACTGATGACACAGACATCCTCTGGGGGTCAGGTACACGACAACTTAACACGCAGGGCTGGGCGGATCGGCATGGCTTGAACTTCACTGACGTGGGTGAGAAAAGCGCCGCCGTGTGCCCTGATACCCGAGGCGTGAGAGTGCGCGTGGTGCCAGGTGCGCAAGGATGTGCTCACGGGGTTCTCAAATGCTGCTGAGCAGTCACGTGCTATGGTTGGGAGCCTTTTTGGTGTCTGCCCTTGCTGTTACAGAAGCACTCATTTCAAAAGATTTTTTGGTGCTTGAAAATGTGCACACAAGTGTGGAGTGCACCTCACGTAGTTCTATTACGGCTGAAGCCCGCCAGTTCGTATCTACTGCAGGAAAAGCAATGAGGGAGTTAGGATTTTCAGACTCTGCCAAAGACAGTAATTTGTTCATTTTAAGCTAAATGTTCTACCTACGAGTTAGTGAAAATAAATCTGTATTAATGTTTTTGGCACAGACTCAGGCTTGGCTGACGCAGTCATATTCTGTCACCTGTAATCAATCTGGGGGTTGGAATTAAACAAGAAAAGCAAGAGCTTTCAGATCAATACAGGTACACACAAACTCCTCTTTGGGAACTTTAATGACCCCTCTCCTCTCCGCGGCCAGAAGGTGGCTTGCCTCAGGTGTCCCGGGAAAGGGCTGTTACAAAGGATCTCTCCTTTTACAGGTGGGTGAGGCAGAGAGAGCATCAGGTGCGCCGGTCTTCTCATTGGTTCTCTGTGCCTCATCTCCAGGTTCGCGGCTACAGCCGACAGCCCCGTCTCCACAAGCAGATCACCCTGGGTCAGAGGTAGGGAGGGCCAGTCTTCCAACAGCGAAGGATGGTTTTGTCCCAGGTAAGTTTAACTGGACAGGACGAACGGTCAGGGGACAGGTAAGGATGCCCATGTCCCCCCAACTGCCGTGCTGCCCGATGTGCATTGCACAGACAGGGAGATGGCTCTGTCCTCAGAGCGTGGGGGGCGCGGTGGGGGACATGTGATCGCCTGGCTGGACCATCTCTCATTGCCTGCGACCTGTGAGGCAAGGCACGGGGAGAAGTCCTCATCCTCTGACGCTCCCGGTGGCCAAAGAGAGCGACGTGGCTGGTGCTACCTGCCAGATCAGGCTCCAATGTGGGCAGGTCCTAAAATTAGTTGCTAGAAACATCTGGACCAACAAGTAACGGAATCACAGAAGCCCCGAGTTGCGTAGTGAAGCCCCATTCCGATGCTGTGAGCGAGCATACAAGGAACCCCCCGAGGCTGAGCATCTCGCCCTGGGTTCTGACCCAGGGAAGGCGGGCTTGTCTTGTCCCTTGCTCCTCCCCCCAGTCAGCTGGTGAGCGTTAGGTGAGCAGAAGATGCCACATGGAACCCAAATGACATCACGGGCTAGAGACAGATGGCGGCCATTGGGCTTGGTTCTGAGCAGGCAGCAATTACGAGCTTTACATTAATAAGTTAATGAGACAATTATACGGCCAAAAGGCTGCCCAACAGCTTCTTAATCAAGAGTCACTGGGAAGCACCCAGACAAAGTGGGGCTCCTGGACTCCGCCGGGCCTCTGAGCACATGTGTCTGGCTGCTGTCCTCTGTCTCATGTACGAAGGCAACAGGGACCAGAATGCAGAGACATAGGAGGCCCAGCGTGCGGTCCACACCGGCTTGCTGAGTGGGGGCCCCAGGGCTGTCATCCGTGAAGGGGGCCCTGGTCACTTCCGACAGGTGCCGTAGAGAAGTGGTCACTGAGGCGGACAATGGAGAGACGCCGCTTCCTAGTCACGCAGCTTCTCCTAGGCAGGAGGGGTTGCAGCCTCCGAGAGTCAGCCCTCTCGAGTCGCACCCTCAGGGCCGACTCCCTGCCGAGAAGGACAGACCGTGCAGCCCCTCCGCTCCAGCCCCTGTCGTGTTAGGCTGAACTCACCTCAAGCCATCACGCACAGTCCCCTACTCCCGGCTGTGGGTCTTCCCCCCAGGACTGCGATCCCCCTCCTGGTTCTTCCCAGTAACGGCCACCACCGCCAACATGCAGCGTGCCTGAGCTCCGTCCGTCCTGGGCCCAGAGCCAAATGCGTTCCATGCTGTCGCTCTCTGGTCCTCATAACAACTCAGGGTTCAGAACTATCATCATCCCCATTCTACAGTCCAGGACCCGGAGACACGGAGGGACCCTGGAACCGCCACGACCTGACCGGTGTGGCTGGGGTGTGCCTGCGGGTGGGCCGGGCCTGGGGCCTAGGTTTTAAACCGCCACCACAGCCCCACCGTGGGCGAATGCTCACACCCTCTGCCAGGTGACGCCCTGTGATCCCAGGTGCGGAGAGAGGCTCAGCCGGAGCTGGGCAGCCACTCACGTGGCTCTTGCTCTGTGCTTGGCTGGGCTCTGGCACAGAGAGGAAGGGCCAGGGCGCCCCCCACCCTGGGCTCCCAAAGGCTCCGGTGTCAGCAGGAAGCTCACAGCTCTCCTTGCAGTTAACTCCAAAAGAGCGAACTGCCAAGAAAGCGTGTAACCTGGAAGTTCGGGATGCTGTGCACCACGGCTCAAGGGAGGCCTTCTGGAAAAAATGGATCTGAAAAGAAAAATGGGTGCAACTACAGGGCAGTCTCCTGAGCTCCAACGCACGGCCTTGTATCCTTCAGGCAACAGGCTTGGGAGAGGAGGGAAGACTCACACGAAACAGAAAAGACCCGAAGAAATTAAATTCATGCAAGATGAGTCCCTCAAGGAGGTCAGGGAGGTTCAGCCTGAAAGAATGTGCAGCTGGTGCTAACTGCTTAATGAATAAAAAGTAGGAAGAGAGGGGTGAGAGGTCAAAGAGGTGACCCCATCACTGCACTTGGCAGGCACCCCCACCCTGCCTGGCCATCTTCCCTCCTGCCTGACGGGTTCGCTGCCAAGTACAAGCCTCAGGCAGGCTTGCTGTGTTTGGCTTATGGTGGGGGGGGGGATTTCCTGAGTGTTTAAGAAATGTCACCTCTGTCGTTAAATCACTCCTGGGTCTTCCAGTCCAGCCTGCCCTTCTCCTGCTTCCCTCCAAAGCAGCCTGCCCAGCAATTATTAGTTTAGAATGTCTGAGAAGTGCCAAGATTTTTGCAAATGAGGAAGTTGCCGCTGGGACAGCCGGTTTATTGGGGCTGAGACCCTTGCAGAATACACAGATGCAAAAGTGGAACTTAGAGCCCTCGCCAGTCCCGGGCTCACCAGCGGGCACACGTGGAGGCAGGGTGTGTGGGAAGGGGCCTGGGTGTCCCACCAGCGTCTTCGGGGTCTGCTGGGGCCGGCGCATGCGTGTGCTAAGCCATTCAGCTCTCTCCCACCAGAAACAAGAGCCACCAGGCTGGCAAACTCCATCGAGGCCGCTGGGACTCTGCTGAGGTTGATTGCTCTTTAATTACCGGTGCAAGTTATTAACAAACTCCCAAATGCTCGTTTTTGGTTTTGCAGACTGAAGCAACACAGGAAGGCAAACACTTCATTTTAAAAAGGATTCCAGCAACGAGCAGTCTCGGTTCAAGGCGGTTCCTGGCTTCCTTCTACGTCCAAGCTCTGCCGCGACCTGGTGTGCTGCACTGTGAACTCCAAGTGTCCCGGGCTCGGTGCTGCCCGTGCAACTTTCAGAAAAGAGTTCCACTTCCAGGAGGGCCTTTGCTTCGATTTTTCTGAAAACCTTGACAACTCCCCTCACTCACATACAATAGGATTGTTTGCGTGTGCAGCTGCCGCGAGATACCCTCCAACTGTGTGGGTAAAATGCGAACACAGGGTCTGGAGGAGCCCGAAGTGACAAGCTCAGGAATGAGCTGGGACTCTCTTCCCTCTCACCCGCCCGCACAGGCGGGAGACCGGCGGTGGCTGAGAATTACGGTTGTGTTAGGACCGTGGTCACAGTCACGAGGCATGTGAGAACCCCTGGGGAGACCCCGGTGCTCAGGCCCCACCCAGACACCCGGCTGCAATGCCGTCGGCAGGTTTAGCCTCTGAGAGCATCTGCACCCAGCAGCAGCTGGCTGCTCTCCCTCCCACGGAGCAGGTGGCGTAGAGAAGAGAGTTTCACCACCTCCCCACGAGCAGGAAGTGTAAGGAACTTTGGTGGGCACACCTCCCCATGTCTTTTATAAATGAGAGGCCACCCTCAGGGCCACGTTGGTGCAGGGCTGGGCTGGTGGGGGCAGTAGGCAGGGACTGGTGGGCTCCTCCCAGGAAGACCTAGGAAGAGGCTGGCCTGGGAGTTCTCACTGGGGTGGGATGCACCCTGTCAGGACTCCAGATCTAACTGGGAGTCGGAGATGCCTGGGCCTGGGACTCTGCGGCCAGCGGAGCACCTGGAGGAGATATTCCAGGCCACTGCCATGGGGACAGCATAGGTGGGCGTGTCCTGCAGCCGCTCCTCGCCCTGGGGTTCCAGGCTCTGAGGAGGGAAGTCCGAGGTCCCTCCGGACCTGGGGCGGATCCCCAGCTCCCTGCTCAGTTAGGCAAGGTGAGCTGCATCCCCCTCCTCTTTCCCAAACATTTACCTGACTTGAGTGATTTAATTAGCCAAAAAAGAACGTACCTTGTCAACGTGATTAGCGATCTCTATTAATCGCTGTTTAACTTTTTCCAGGTCCTTCCCTTGCCTCTGAAACTTAATAATTTTAAATGTCAGCATTAATAACAGCAAGCACATCCATCAAAGCTCATCTTCCCAGCTCCTGGAAATGTCAAGTCTTGGGCTTGACAAACCTCCCGGGACCCTCCCTGGTTTCCCGTGAAATGAGCTCCCGCCCTGCCGAGAAGTCTTCCCGGCCGGGCCTTTCTGAAAGCCCCTGGAACTCGCCCGAGCCAAGCGCCCCTAGGACAGTGTGCAGGGTTCCAGCCTTGTGCACACGGGAGGGAGCTGCGGTGCAGGCCAAGAGCAGGCAGACAACCGGAGGCAGTCCAGAGCCATTTTTCACATCGTCGACTCGGTTCTAACTTCCCCAGAAACTCCCTTTCTACTTGTGGTTTTTTTTTTTTTTTTTTAATTAAACAGTCACAGGAATAGATGCCCATGGCAACAAGTCGAACAAGACAGAGGAGACAGGATAAAAAGCTAATCAGGTCCCTCTTCTCCCCTCTAATCTGACCTTCCAGAATTCGGGCATTTTTCTGAGAAATTGTCATCCTGTTTCATTCATAAGTGTTGGAGCGATGAGAAAATGTGACCTAATTCGTAATATGTAGCAGAGGCAGAAATGAACAGAGAAGACACTCCCAAAAATTCCAGTGAGAAATCAATTAAAAGAAAAAAACTAACGTAACCTCAATCCCTGCTTCAGAAGGCAGGATTTTCCTGCGCTGTCTTGATGGCTTTCATTCATTCATTTTGGGTGAGGACATGGCGGACAATTTTTAAACTAAACTTTTCTCCCAAACATTTTAGAGTGTCTGCCAAATCCCCCAGTGATCTCCCCCTGTTCAGAGAGCTTAGCGACAGAGTAACTGTTTTGTCTTGTGTATTTGGCAGTCCTCAGCCATTCTTTTGTAATATCAGAGACATTTTTAATATTTTATACTTTATAATAGCAGAAAACCACTTTCCCATGAGTTGTTTATAATGCTTTCAAGGGCCCACAGAAAATGAGGTTAATTCAGCAAATAATAACTCGCTAAACACGTTCTTTTCCCTTCTCCTTTGGTGCAGCCGGCCGTACCGGGGAGTGTCACGACGCTCTTACCTCTCGGTTGTCCGCGACGATAACCAGCTCCACGTACTTGGTCGTCTTCAGGGTGTCCCTCTTGTGCTGGCAAAGTAAACACGGGGTTATTTTCCTGGTGTTTACCAAGGTGTAAACCTGGTATTTACCTGGTATTTTCCAAGGTGTTTCGCAACACCTCCCTGGGGCTCCCAGGACACTGTCAGCATCACTCCCCCCAGGCCCTCGAACTAAGGGGTCTCATCCTCACCATCGCGGGCTCCCACACCTCCTTTCCACCTAGAAGTTCGCCTCCAACCCCGACAACCTCTGTAGAACCTTCTCGACACGAGGGATCGGTTTCTGTTTGCCTGGGAAATCCTTGCCCAGGAATCTCGCGTGCCTGCGGATCACTGGCTGTGAGGTCAGAACACGCACGTGCAGAGACACACCGGGAAGTAGGCAGCGGGCCCAGCCTCTCCGGACCAGGGGCCCTTCATTCCCGTCAATGGCCGTTCACATGCCCGGCACTACAGGAAAGTGGGGAGCAGTGTCCCAGGGGCCTTCCCTGTCCTTTATGGTCCAGTTTTGTGATTTGAGAAAAGTGGAGGAGACTGTATGTTGAGCAGGACCTGGAGACTCCCTTCTGGAGAAACACGGAGCCGTCCACGCCAGTGGGCTTATTTCCTGGGGCTGATGACTGAGAAGCGGTAGGAGGCGGGTGGGTCTGCAGAGCAGGGAACAGACAGGCTGATAAACAGGGAACGGCCAGGTGAGAAAGAGACGTTAGGAGAAAAATTAGAAAGGAACAGAAAGGAAAACAAACAAACAAACAAAAAACTACAGAAGAAACAGTGCCAAGAAAAAAAATGCCACCAGAGAAAAGGGATTTGGTAAGAGTGAAACAGCTGAGAGGAATGTGGAAACTGTATATCCTGGGGTGAGGACAGGGAGGACCCCCCCAACAGAAAGGCATCCTCAGAAGCATGTTACATTTGAATCAGGCTTCCTCAAGAAACATTCGCCCTCTTCCATGAATTACTGGGAGAATCCCAGAGGCATTTTTAGGAGAAAAAGAGGAATTCATGGAGGGTGGTCCCAGAAAGTGAACATGGAAGACAAAGGCACCAAGCCTTCAGTCTCTGCGATAAAATGCAGTTGCAGGAAATGGGGGTGAGCAGGTCGTGGGCCTCTGGTGCGTGTGTCAACTGCACACCCCACTTCATGTGTGAAACTGGCACGTCACGGCCACGCTTTCAGACAAAAGTGCAAACGACCAAGGCATGCTTTGGATCAGCTTTCTAGTCACATAATCCTGAGGGCAACATCTTTTATAAAACAAATCCCCGTCCATCCGGGATTTCGCAAACTGATCTTTATAAGAAAAATGTTTGTATCCCCGCACTGCTCCCCCATCGCTGCCCATCTGTGCTGATTCATGAATTTAGGGTTCCCTTGAGGGACTCTGGAACCCTTAAGGAGGAAAAAAAAAAAAGCACCATGAAAGGTATAATTTCCTGAACTTTTATAATGTTACAAAAAAAAACGTTGTATTGTAACTCTATGTTATAGGTGTGTTTTATGGTGACGAGTACGTATTTATGGAGGAAAACAGATTAGCCTCCGTGGTACCCACTGGATCCACAAAATGAGACACCTTCTCCGAGGGCACGGCTCCTGCCCCTTTTCCTTACCGAGGTGCGAGGAAGCAGCAGTCTCTTCCCCCCCTCCCCCCCGAAGCCCCCTGCTAACCATGAACAGATCCAGCTAACTGTATAGCAGAAAATAAAGCTCCATGCATGAAAAAAATAACTTCATCTCCCACCGAGAAACCCGTAGAAAGGGCGCCGGTCACTTCAGATGTTCACACCTTCGGGGGGCCGAGGGGTGTGATCAACGGCCAGGGGACGTTTCCCAGAGGCCTTGGATCACCGTTGAGAAAACGCATAGTTCCAGATAAGGAAAAGGAACACATCAGCACAATTTTCCTGTCTCTGCAGTTTTCAGGAGGCCGGACTTTCTCATGAATCAGAGAACTGCAAGCTCAGAGAGAAGCTAACCGCACTGTAATGAAAGGCCCTCGGGGAGTGGCCGGCCCACAGCCATGGGGGGCGGCGGGGGGGGGGGGTTCTTCCATCAGCTGCACACAGAGTGAGCCTCGGATGACCTCCCTGTGGTTTCCGCCTATTTAGGCCGCCCAGTTAAAAAAAACTCACACTTAAAAGTTTTGATAGGCAGAGCAACATTTGAAACTGGTTGTTTGATTAATTTTTTATTTGGGAGGTTAAGAACAAACGCCCTTCCACAAAGAGACAGGAACTTAAGCCTCTGGGAATGGCCCGGGGGCCTCTGCTCCAAGCTGGAGGCCGAAGCAGTCCTTGACTCTTGTTCAAGAGCGAAGGAGTTCCTGGGCCTCTCAAGCCCCCACGGCCAAGTTCCCAGAGATAGAGGTTCCCCCGAACACGTTGCATCAAGGACTCTGGCGCTGGAAACTTAACTCGACTTAGAACAGTGCCGTTGAGATTAGGATGGCACCAAATTCTCATTGTAGCACCTTCTTCCTATGGGCCAGACTGCCTGTATGTCACTCACTTGTCCCACAGATGCCCACTGGGGGCTGCCTGCGTGCTAGGCGCTGGGCTGGGTACTAGGGCTGAAGGGGTGGACCAGAGACCCCCAGGAAGCTCACATTCTGGAGTGAGGGTGGGTGACAATAAAGAATCAACATAGCTCACGCACAGTCTGTGAGAAGTACCACAAAGGAGAGAAACAGGGTTCTACAATTTGGGTGAAGATGGGGGAATGGGCTAAGCGGAAGCCTGAGGAGGAGGAGCAGGGATGTGGGGAAAGTGCGGTGGGCACAGTGTTTCGGATCGATGGAACAGCAACGGCGCAAGTGCTGAGGGTGGAGGGAACCTGGCGTGTCCAAGCACCTGGCAGACAGCTGGCATCTCCTGAGCCAGCGAAGAGCGCGGCTGACTCCAGGCCGCAGACATGGACGGGGCGCAGGGCTGGGGCCGGGAAGTCGACTATAATCTAACAACCCAACGGAGCCCTTGCACGAGTGGTTTTGAAAGCAGCCCTGTGGCTGTGGGGTGGTGGTGGGGAGGGGCGGGGAGAATGGACCCCAGAGGTGAGAGTGGAAGCTGGGTGCGGGGAGCTGGTGAGTGGTTTGGGGAGGTAACGGTGGAGATCGGCCCACAGAGTCAAGCCGGCTGTGACACAGCCAGACGCCAAAAGCACAATGACAAGGGGGCCAGGCCCGTGTTTCCCTGGGAGGCACGACCAGCAAGTTAAATGACTCAAAAGTTGGGGTTATCTTCCTGTGAACAAGGGGAGATCATTGTTGGCTCAAGGAGGCAGTGTGGCTCGACTCCAAGTCTG
Organism: Anoura caudifer; assembly: GCA_004027475.1. NCBI lineage: Eukaryota > Metazoa > Chordata > Mammalia > Chiroptera > Phyllostomidae > Anoura > Anoura caudifer. The sequence goes on from PVKU01000164.1 coordinate 548,727, forward strand.
CTTCGTGGATTTGTATAAGCTGAGCTGGGGTCTCCACCAGGGAAGGTCATCTCTCTGCCACCCTGGCCTGTGACCTGTGCGGGGGGCGAAGCACCTCTATCGAATCTGCATGGGGTACAGCCCCTGAGGCCGGGCCACCATACAGGCTGCAGAGCCAACCAGCAAACGAGACAACAAGCGGATGAATGGGCTGAATCTGATGAACAGAACGTTAACGGGAAAGCACCGGAGTCCAAAACACCAGCAACACCAGTGAGATCTGTGACTGACTTATCCAGGGTTTTAATCGATTCAAGACTCAGTAGGAGTCCGCACCTGCGGATTTTGGAACCTCCTCTCACACTGATCGATGCTGAACCCGGGGCCAGGGAGTGAACAGTACTTCCGGCAGCTCTCCACCGGGAGCCTGGAGAGCGACCCGGGCAGCGAGAGACCCCGCCGCAGCCCCGTCCTGGAGGCACAGAGCTGAGGAGGGCTACCCCAGGGAGGAGTTCCACGCGCCTGCTCTCACCCGTGGGTCTCCAGGTGGTCCTGGCTAGTCCCTGATGTTCAGCTGTCCCTGGGCTCTGCAGATACCGCGCGTTACTATCACCGTTTCTACCAGCACCAGCACCGGGCTTCTACTGAAGATGCCCGCCCGCCCAGACACTCAAAGCCGCGGTGCAGGGCCACGCACGGCAGCTGCCCTCGGGGAGACACAACAGTGTCACCCCAACACCCATCCTCTTTGTAGTTGGTAGCCAAAGCAAGTGCCGCTTTCTAGAAAAAGAAGACATTGGCTTTTACATTTGACTCATCATTTTCCCTACTAATGGAGGGGAAAATAGCACAGATTGTCACTAAAGAAAGGATAATTTAAAACTAATGTGCATGTGCCTCTGGGAGATATTACGTGATTTTTTCCAGTAGCAGATTTGCGGAGCCTCTGCCTTCCTTCCGGCTGGCCGAGGCCAAGGTTAGAACGAGTGTGCTTTCTCGAGCGTGGCTGGTGGGGAGGGGAGGGGAACGTAGCCGGGGAGCTCAGTGACTAGGGCTCTTCAGGCTGGACCTACGAATCGGCAGAACAGAGCCTGGACTGCGCAGCTCTGACCGCGGGTGCCCACTACGATCTGCTGTAAAGCCTTGTGCAAGCCACAGGCAATAGCTCAGCTCATATGATGGCCAGTGCATGCCCCGAGTCCGGGTTTCTCCCGCTGCTCCGTGAGGAAAAATGCAAATATCTGCAGGAAAATCTCAGTCTGCAAGCCAATTTCTGCAACAGTTACCATTTCATCGGGGCAGAAAAATGCTGGGCAGAGGCCAGCACAGTTGACGCACGGCGTAGACAAGCTCAGTCAGCTGCAGTTACCCTGATTCTGGAGCGTAAAGTAAAGGCGGTGTGAGCGAGGCAGGTGAGCAGCGTGGAACTTGAACGCGCCCCTTTCCTGTGCCCCACAGGTGCCACCCCAGACGACCAGGTACCTCGCTCCAGTTCCCAAACACTCCACTTACTGAAAACTACTTTTTGCATCATTTTCATGATATAATTGCACTTTAAGTCAAGGACACTTTCTCTTCCGTAAAAACAGTGACAACCATTTCTAGAGAGAAATATTGAGAATGAGCCGAACTGCCTCGGATGCCTTCCCTTTCCAATTTAAAGGTTCATTTCCACTTCAGTATGCGTTATTAACAGCACAACATTTTTATTCGGGTTTTTGGCATTTCCCTTCAGACCGAAATGGCTGGAAATTACCGTGCCAATGACGGTTGGGAGAGCTGTAGACTTAGTTAAAAAACGGGAACACGGCTGCCGAGCACGGCCCACGCATGCACTTCTCCACGAGATGCCAGGTGCACTTGCGCGTTATTTCAGCTGTCAGGTTATAAATCTCAGATCGTGGATGATGCGTGATCCACACGACACTCAGAGCAAAGCCCCTCGACGACAACGTGCCAACTGTCTGCTTGTTTGGGGTGTGTGAACACGCAGAAGTCGGGGTCACGCGGGTAGAAAGGAGGAGCATAGAGTTCAAGTGGAAAGTCCTGACCGGTTCTGCTGAGAGCAGGTGAGGGGAACTCACGCTGCCCACAGCTATGGGGACATCTGACGGATGAGAGGAAATCATTTAGGGTAGCGTTTACTGTTTGAACTTAGAAAAATAAGTAGGAATGTCCAAAGGAATCATATTTATGAAACGTTGAGTGTTGGGCAGCCCAGCGCTGAGTGAGGAAGGACAGCCTGGGTTCGGTGGGAGCTTAGAGAACATGTCCCCACTGCATCAAGTGTGGGTACCAGTGACATCGCAGTGATGGATTTCAGGTCTCTTGTCCACACAGCGTCAGGAAAGCCAAGATGGAAAAGCAGGAAGCTGTTCCCGATTTCCTGTGGCACTCATTTCGTTTTAGGGCCTCTGGACAGACGTGGGACACGGCTGCCCCGGTCCTTCCTAGGAGTGTCCCGCCTGGCCTGTGGGACCAGGATACAGGATGGGCAAGGGTCAGACAGCCCTTTTGGGGAGGTTTTATGACGTTTTTCGTTAGGGTGTTGGGCCCCCTTGTGTTTGTCTACTTTGCAGGGAGAGAGATCTTGCCTGAGCTGGAGTAGAAGAGGAGACCTCATGGCAGCAGACCCAGGGACAGACGACCAGAAAACCCAGCCCACTTGGACAGTCCCAGCAGGTAAGCAGGACAGGCACCAGCTGCATGGGCTGGGGAAGCGATGCCCCTTAGTCACGCCCCCTGACAAACCCAAGTCACCCCTGCAGGGGCACCTGGCAAAGACTGGGAGCGTTCTGTGGATCCTCGGGTAGACCCCAACTGCAAAGCAGACCAGACACAAAGAAACACCGCTCTCGTCCCCTCCTGCAGAGCGCAGAGGGGGCTGTCTGAGAGCCGAGGTCAGGTCCCTTTGTTTACTACCCCCCCGGAGCAGCCCTGCGTCTGGCTCAGGGGGGCTCTCACTGAAGCTGTAATCAACGGTCCCTTTGTTTTCCTCTGAGCCCAACTTTCCCAGCTTAGGTCAGCAAGTCTGAGCCTCACATTTGAAGTAAAGGTGGAGGTTTCCATGTTTGATGATGCTCAGCCCGCGGACACGCACCACCCCTAGGTAAACCGGGTGACTCCACCCCTGACAGAGCACCCAGGCAGGAAAATTTCTCCAGGCGTCCTAGCACTGGGTGTCCCCAGCTGGAGCCCCCAGGTCTCCAGAAACACGACTTCGGGTTTCCCTCCTACCCTTCGGTCCCATGTCCGGGATGGGGGCGGGAGCCTGCTGGCCGCAGTGAGGCCCGAGATGTTGCGATGTAATCCACACGACCCCCAGACGCCCTTCAGGGTGGCTGCCGGGAAGAGCTTGTATCTGCTGGTTACATTTTCCATTGGTTCTAGGACGTAGGTTTTATTTTCAAATGTGATTAGTCCCCTGTTGAAAAAGAAATAAAAAAATATGTAACTTTTAAGGGCAGCTTCTTGTTTATGGCTGAGACAGAGAATGGAAGGAGAAAGACCAATTTATCGATAGTCTCAGGCCTCAATCGGAAAAGACATGCATTGTGCAAATCCTGTGAAAAGTGAGCCTATTTTTTGTTTCAAATATTTTCTGGTAACAAATAGCCTGTGTTTAGTCTTTATATATTTTTTTATTTTTGCTTCTCAAATATATATTGCTGAATAAAAAGAGTTGAGGGAAAACACATTTCACGTGCTTGGAAAATAACGACAGCACTACCTCAGCGGTCATCGTTAATTTGTTCCGGAACTTGTGACGAGCACCGAAACCGACGAGGACTGAATGATGAAATGTTTCCTCTTTCGGGCGGCGCCCTGACTCATACAAGTTCTGGCAAGAGTGACCAGTCCCGAGCAAGTGCCGAGCAAGTAGCGAGCGCTGCAACATTTTGTTCTCGTCCAAACGCGACGAGTACAGGGTTCGACGAGCCCGGAAGCCGACGAGGACCGAGGGAAGGCTGTGGATCTGAACCAGCTGACACAATTCATAGGCAAATCTCCTTTTTTTTTAACGGAAGATTTCCTACGTCTGGATTATCCATCCTGATCAGCCATATATCTAAGTATGTCAAAGGATTCTGATGTAGGGTTGAGCAGAAACTTACGACTTTTTTTATTTCTACTCATGTGATTCGTGGGAGATGTGTAAGCAAAGGTACCGATGATGTGGGTGCACAAAGCATCAGAAATCCTTCTGGAAGGCGGAGCTCTGCCCTTGGGGTCATCCTGGCTAAAGGTGGACGCTGTTTACAGGGGTGGACCCCTTCAGGACCTGTCCCAGCCCTGAGGCTGAGGGGGTGGCCTTTGGAGCCTGATAGTCTTTTTCAAGTTCAAGCTCTGCCATTTACCAGCTTTGTGACCTTGATCTCTTTGAGCCTCAGTTTCTTCACCTGGGAAATGGGATAATAACATTAGTTCTCAGGGCTGCTACGTCATCCGTTAAAACATTTAGCCTAGTGGAGGCCACAAGCCAGCACAGAGACGCTAGTGGCCATCCTGGTAATTGACAAGGGCAGGTGCCTGGTTAGGGCCCTGTCGCCTGTTACTCCAAGAAGGCCCTAAGCGGTGCTAACACATCTGCCCACGTGCTGACACGCGTGGCCCCCGATATGAAACACAGCCTGAATAAGGGCAGGGTACTTCTGGGAATAACGATACCTCAATGGACCAAGCTAACGTTTAGGTTTGGGAATAAAAGAATAAATTCTTTTTAAAAGTGGACAGATTTGCTAAACACTCTGAGTTGCAGAGACAGAAGGTGGCATTAGGCCACGAACAACTGTGCCCATGTGACCTCCTGGGGCAGGACAGGGCTGAGGCTGCGTCCGCTCCCTGGAGGTGAGCAGCAGCTGATGGCTTCAGGGGACTGGAACATCGGCCTGTACGGTGGCTTTCGTTTCTCTCTTTTCCAATGCGGGACCATCAAGTCCTTGTTCAGATGGCTCTGTCTGATGTGGACAAAAGGAATATTCTCTGGAGACCTGGCATTCAGGCAGCAGGGAACTGGCCATGGGCTGAGGCCCGCATCCCCCCACCCCCACGCCGGCCAGCTTCTGCGACACTGAGAACATTTCCACACTAGAGAAATACACGGAGGTTTCCTGCAAAATTCATGTGATTGTAAATAGACACTTCTGGCGCAGTGACTCAGCCTGTTCTGAGACGTGAACCTCCTTCCTCAGAATCCCCCCCACACGCCCATGTGCACACCATTCATTATGCAGGGAGGTCGGGAGGGTCAGCACTCTGAATGAGGTCGGATGGCTCCAGGCTTAGGGCACTGGTTCTAATAATTTATCTGGCATCAACCCGCAGCTGGGCGTCTAGCTCAATCCTTAAGAAAGAGTTAAAACGTTGGGGGCTCCGTTAGTCCCCTGCGGACCCTCTGCACTTGTTTCCCAAGGAGGAACCTGGAAAGGGGTTCCCATGTCGATCATCGCTGTTCATTTACTTCAGTCCTTCACCGACCCTGTGCTCCGGGACGCCCCATCCATAGGTGGCTCCTTCATCATTCTTAAATTAGAGCAGAGTGACAGTATTTCGATGCTCAGATACTGTGGATGACGGAGGTTGGAAGCAGTGAAATATTTTGAGCACAGCTGCTGCTCATGCGCGCACGCACGGACCAGCTCCGTCCGTACAATCCCCCCGCTCTGTGCCGCCAGTCCCGTTTCATGAAGTGTGGCAGGCAGCGGTGGAAACAGGCTGTGCCCTGGACGAGCACCCCCTAATGGAGACGTCGGCACGGAGACACACGGGATAATCAGAAACTGTCAGAGAGCCGGGCTAGGCGGTACCAGCACTCACGTGACCCTTGACCGCTGAGAGATGGGGGAGCCAGCGTGGTGCGCAGCACCTGAGGGCTTTTTGGCTATTTTGAAACCCCACAGATGGATTGAAAATCAATATTGCTGCTGCCTCGTGTTCCCTGCCTCCCCCCACACCCCAGCTAGTGTCCTCGTGTACCTCTGAGTACATTGTACAGACGTGACATCGGTCACCACCTGCGTTCTCTCTCCTTGAAAAGTTCTTTATGACATAAAAGTTGGATTTCTAGTTTAGAATGACTCCTAGGGGGTTTTCATGGATTAAAGTTGATTTTTAAGAAAGCCTAAATTAAGAAAGAGAACTTTAAAAAATAGGCTCGGGAAAGTGGAAAACACATTGGAAGGGGGAAAAAATACACGGCTCTGCTAGAAAAGCTACTTTCCTGCCCTAAAAAGAAAATGGCACTCACAGTTCATTGGGCATTACAGCATTTTCTATTTTTCATTGGATTTCAATAAGTGAACACAGAGTAAAGCATGTCACCAAGTTCTAATCATGAGAAGCAAACTACCGAAAACGTTTTTCTACTTAATGGAAAATTTCTAGAAATTGTTACTTAGTCATAAAAATGTTCTCATATCTCCTTTTATCTTTTAAGTCATCCAAAGGCCAGATGTTGAGAAATTGGGGTGAAGTCTCTCCCTGTGCTGCACACAACTGGCAGCCCGTAACGCCACTTAATTAATTGCTTTGGACTGTCTTGAGTATAATTAATCATTTAGCTCTAGAGATTGCTGGAAACCACAGACTTCAAGGATCCAGGGTTTTGGAGATATAAAATTTTGATGTTCTCACAGCCCTTGCTGGCCCCACGCTAGATAAGCGAATGTAATTTAAGTTGAATGTCATAGATGTTTAGTTATGATCTTGGAGCTGGAAGTAGTTCTGAGCATGGAGTTTCAATCCAGCAGACTTGGAAAGTAGGGTTCTTCCCCTCGGTAGAGGGGGTGGAGAAGAGGTTAGAGAACAGTTGGTGAATGTCTGGGAAAGATGAAGGCTGAGGACGCCTTCCCTAGGGGCAGGCTGGGAGGATGGGCGCGCCCCAGGGGGACGGGCGGCCCAGTCCTGTGGCAGGGACTGGGCGTGGTGAACGGAGAGCAGAGGAGAAAGCGGTTGTCAGGGGTGGTGAGGGCCGCCGCTCCTGGTGCCCTGCCTCGATCCAGGCTCTGGGCCGTGTCCATCTCACTACTGCCCGGTAGGTCCCACTGTCACGGGCGTGCAGGGGGCACGAGGCGGAGCTGAGCCCCAAGCTGGGTCCCCACACTTTCCCCTCTCCCTCCAATGCTGTTTTTAAGAGGGTTGTGGTGCCCAAACCAGGGACAAAGGTGGTCGAGGCGAAGTCGAAAGGAGAGGGGACAGAGAAATAGATCAGTGGCTTTGAAAACAGGCAGCTTTACTTCGAACTGTGAAATCCTGCTGTTTTTCCTTCGGTGGGGACAGACAGGCATCTACTCAGATTGTGAGTTGATTTTGTTAGCTTTCAGAGTGCAAAGCCGGGGAGCCCATATCTCCTCCAGATAGGTTCCTGCCCTGAAAATCCGGTTTTTAATCTCGACAGCAATGGTGCCTCAGGCTATCATGCAGCCTAATGTTCTTGCTATGATTTTCGCTACCTCTGCCAGGCAAGCCGGACAGTGGCACAGGGATTTCTGACCACCTGTTAGAGGCTAACGATCAGAGTGTACGAGTTATCCCGGCCAGCTCCGTGTTCAGTCGCTGATCTTCTTGGACAAAGAGACGTTGCTCTCTGCGCCGCACGCAGTCATAATTCAGAAGTGCAGTTGGCGTGGATTTCACTTGGTCCTTTTTGGGAGGAGCTCATGGGTAAAAGCAACATGCCACCTCGTATGCGTCTGGTACACAGTGACAACAGCCACAGTGGGGGGCACGTCAGCACCGTGGGGCTGCGTTCCCATCAGTCATTTCACGGGAAACCGCTCATGTGCCATCAAAGCAAATCCCAGCAGCCCCCCTCCACAAGCAAAGCGCTGGCGGGCTCCGGCGAATCACGTGAGGTCATCTCGCCCATGGCCCCCATTGCAGGTGGAGCGCCTAACCAGGTGTGGGGGCGTGGAGCAGAGCTAAAACGTTACGCTATGATGAAAGATTCTGACAAGTTCTCAGTGACACATCAACGGTAGGAACAGCGGCCGTGATTGCTGAAGAGCCTCCCTCAGCCAGGCTCCTTTGCAAAGCAACAGCTTTGTCCGGAAACGGTTCACCTGCCGTTAGGGTCACTCCATTAGTGCATGCGACCCAGTGGTTTTCAGTACAGCCGTCGGGTTGCGCAAACATCACCTCCGTCTAATTCTTACGTATTTTCTTTTAAACTTTTTATTTTTTAATCATTACCTGAGGATATGGATTTTTATTGATTCTAGAGACGAAGGGGGGAAAAGATGAGGCAGGGGGAAAGAGATGAGGTGGGGGGAATGGGGCTGGGGTGGGGAGAGAGAGAGAAACACTGATGTGAGATAAAAACATCAGTCAGTTGCTTCCCGAACACTCCCCGACTGGGGTCCAACTGAAACCTTTTGGTTGTACAGGATGACGCTCCAACCAACTGAGCCACCCGGCCAGGGCCACCTCCTGAACATTTTCATCATCCGAAAAAGAAACCCTGAGCCCATTAGCAGTCACTCCTCGGCCCTTACCCCGAGAACCAGGCTGCTGAATGTGCTATTTCTCTAATATTATTTACAGCAACCCTGTCAAGCAGGTACCACGAGCCCATTTAACGAACAGAAAGTCAATAATGAGAGTCCAAGGTCACTGGAGTGGGTTGAACAGTGTCCCCTCCCCCAATATGTCCAAGTCCTGACCCCCAGACAGGACCTGTGAATGTAACCCAGACATGATTAAGAGGAGATCATTCTGGATGTAGGGTGTGCCCTAAATTGAGTGACACGTGTCTTCATGGGCGACAGGAAAGGAGGAGACACAGAGACGTGGGTCGCAGGCCCCGTGGGGATGGAGGCAGAGACTGGAGTGGTCCCTACAAGGAACGCCAGGGCTGAGGAGCCACGGGGGGCCAGGCGAGGCAGGAGGCGGATTCTCTCTCCCTGCCCAGAAGGAACTGCCCTGCCGACACCTTGAATCAGACTCCAGCCTCCAGGACCATGAGAGAATCAAGGTTGGTAGCTTGCAGGAAGTTTGTGGCCACGGGTCATGGTGGCCCCAGGAAACTAACATGGCCCCGCAGCTGGCCGAGGCAGCCCCAGGGCTCTCCTGAGGGACCTAGCTCCTGAGCCTGCACCCTGGTCCTCAGCCACCCTGGACGGTTGGCCCCTACTCCTCGGTCCCCAAGAGCTTGCGTTGGGGTGGGCTTAGCGGAACCCCAGGGGCCCGGGTAGGAGGCTTCGGAGGAGTGACAGGGTGGGTGAGAGGAAGGTCAAGTGCTCCGAGAGACGCCGAGGACAGGACAGGTGCAGGTGGGTGGCAGGTGCCTCGGAAGGAAGGCAGGGCATGAGACTCAGGGGCTCCCATCTCTGCCTCCACCCTTGACCTTGGCTTTAGGCCCCAGGCTGCACTGCAGCCTCGTCGCTCATCTGTCTACACACCGTTCACGCAGACTAAAATATTGCCTCTTATAAACACTTCAGATTTCCAGCTGCCAGGACTTGCTGTTTGCTTTTTGCTCTGCCTTCCCCGCTCCATGCCGGGGCCTCTGAGGAAAGGACCTGCTCCTTGCACTATAACCCTTGGTGGCCACTCCTGTGGCCTCCCAGGATGCCAGCTGCTTTGTCCTGTTCCTCTGCTCCCTACCTGAAGCCCTTGCATGTCCCTGGGGCAGCCCTCAGCTGCAATTACCTCTAGGCTGATGCATAACCTTTGACGTGCAGGTTCGCCTGGGTTCCAGCAGGACTCCCAGCATTGCCGGCCCTTCTGCTGAGCTGCCCTGCGGTTCTGAGCTCACTACTTCACAGCGCTTACCACAGTGTCGTAACATGATGTCTGGCCCTGACCGGTGTTAGCTCAGTTGCTTGGGTGTCATCCCGCAAAGCGGAAGGTCCCTGGTTTGGTTCCTGGGCATGGCACCTGCCTGGGTTGCAGGTTCGGTCCCTGGTCAGAGCATGAACGAGAGGCAACCGATCGGTGTTTCTTTCCCTCTTCCCCCCACTTCTCCTTCCTCTAAAAATAAATAAATAAAGTCTTAAAAAGAAATAAAGATATCTGGCTGCTTTGTGCACCCAGGGAGAACGTTCCTCCCTCCTTGTCGTTTCCCAGACCTGCTGGCACGGCGCGACCAGACAGCGATCAGGGTGTGAGTAGGTGATCAATAAGTGTCCTCGGCATGAGGCGCGGCTCGGACATGCAGGCCGCAGGGAGCCCTGTGGTTTTGAGTGCAGGGGCGGGGGCAGGACCGATGATATGATCGAGCAGTATTTTTGAAACACGACCTTCTGGAATGTGCGAGATGGCTGTGAGGGGGTGGGTGGAGGCAGGAAACACGGGTGGGAGGCGAGCTAAAGATCTTGGAGCAAGGGTTGATCAGGGGCGGTGACGAGAAATGTTTAAGCAGAGATGGGATGGAAGAGGTGCTGTGTGGTGGTTGAGGGGGGAGGTGTGTGCAGGGGCAGGAGGGGGCTGTGAAAGACCCCAGGGCCGAGCCCATGAGCCTGAGATGGGCTGGGCCTTCCATGGAAAAGAGCCCAGGAGCAGAGCCAGTCAGCGGACCCAGAGGAGTTTGGGATTTGGACATCTCAAGCTTTGAGTGAGAGCAGGGCCTGGGGAGAGCTGAGGCTTGACCTTGGGAGTCCTTCAGGGTGGAGACCTTGGCTCCCTCGATGTTTGCACAGGATGACGGAATGAGCATCTCCACGGGAGGAAGAGCCAGGAAGGAGGATAGCCGTGCGGAACCCTGGCCAGAGGCAACATGGCCGGAGGGTTGGAGGGACCCACCTCTGGGTAGAGGATGACGTGCTGAAAGAGAAAACTGGGTCCGAACTGTGCAAAAGGCTTAGTGGGACCATCTGGAATGAGGAGTCGGCCAGACTTGGGTTTAAGACGGAGTTTTGCCCATTGTGGCTGAGGGACCACGGGGAGGTCACTTCCTCATCTGCCGTCTGAGGAGAGCCGTCCTGGCGCATGACTCCAGGGAGCATGGTGGTGCAAGAACACACCAAAGCTCCATGTAAACGTGGAGATGCCTCTGTCTGGAGGTGGTAGCTGACCCGGGAGTGGGGTGACAAGCGGCATGACCTGAGAATCCGCAGCTCGGAGCTGAGGCCCTGCGGGGGAGCCCTGAGGACTGTGCCTCAGGCCGCTGCTCTGCGACTCGGTGCCAATGGCATCCGCCCTGGACCTCATGACCACAGCGGCTGCAATCGCAATGAAGGACGAAGTCTGACATAGACTGAGTGCCACCATCACGTCACGGAGCATGCACGTGTGCACACACATGTGAGCACATGTGGGCTCGTGGGCACACATGTATGTGTGAGCGCACCCGTGGCAGCATGGCCATGCATGCGAGTGCATGTGTGCCCAGGCACATGCACATACCTATGTGTGAGTGCACATGTGTGATAGCATGACTGTGCACATCCATGTGAATACCCATGTGCACAGCTGCATAAGAGAGTGTGTGTTTGGGTGCACATGTGACAGTGTGAGTGTGTAAGTGCATGTGAGGGTGTGTGAGTGCATGTGTGTGACCGTAACTGTATGTGTGAGTACACGTGTCTGTGTGCATGTCAGTGCATACATGTGAGTGCACATGTGTGACAGCATGATTGTGTAAGTGCATGCACACCTGTGCTCAGGTATCCTAAACCCCACTTAAAAGTGAAATTATTCTTACACCCAGTACCCAGACACCAGTTCCTCCTCTATTACATGAATGCCTCGCTTTCATCTGTCAAATCACAGGTGGCCTCTTAAGAAATGGATCCTGGTTTGAACTCCCAGGCCCACAAGTGATGGGGAAGCTCTTGGCTGAGTCCAACGGTGGGCGCCCCCAGCCCCCTGGCACCAGATATCTGTGCAGCAGCTGAGCGGGTGGAGCAGGAGGACAGGAAGAACTGGGGACAGTGTCTTCCCTCCAGGAGCTCATTGCTAGCTGGGGGCTGGGCGGGGGTGGGGATGGGGCATTGATGAATAAAATCAGGTCACGGGGACACAGCTGTTTTGACGCTCCAGGGCTGGACGTCTATCCCATAACAAGCCCCATCAAGGTTGCTCCTCTGGGGCCGGAGCAGGAGTCCTTCCCACCCACGTGACAGCCTGATGTCCATGTGCCCAATGCTCATGGGGCTGCCTTGGCCCGGCACGAGCCGGGGAGAGGCCGGGAGCACGCGAGCCAGTGAGAGACCCGATGTGGGAGAATCAGGAACATTTCACGGAAACTGCACCACGGAGGGCCAAGCATGCCGGGCCAACGCGCCCTTCGGCACGGCGTCACCTCAGGGCCCGAGCTTCCCACCTGACTTGGGGTGAAAGGCAGAACCGGCTCCACGGCCACACTCGTTTCCACGGCCTGGTTTCCACGCGGCCCTTCGTCCCCTCCGGGAAAGAGCTGTTTCCTCTCCCGCCCCCTTCCTCCTGGCCTCCCCTGCGGTTTCTCCCTTATCTTTTCCCCTCGAGCTTCAGCTGCCGGACGGCCGCTCGCTTCCCCCTGCTCATCTCCGTTCCGGGGTGGTTTTCCTGGCCTGCCCGTCTCGGATCAAGCCCTTTCGGAGCCAGCATGCGGGACGTTCCCTCCGTTTTTTTTCTCTGCAAAACTGGAATTGGCCGGGCTCTCCTTAATGTGCCCCCCGGGACACTCGAGTTTCCCCCCCACACTCCTACATCCGAATGCATCTTCGGGTCGCCCGTGTTCAACGTCGTTTTTCATCCCTCTTTTCTTTCTCAAAATCTGCCCGGCTGGTGCTGGGGGAGCTGCGTTTCCCCTTTGTTTCTGGCCTCGAGTCCCCCACCGGAGAGCAGCCGATAGACGTGGCGCTCCCTGTGGGACGACACCCCACTGGCCCGACACCCCGCTGCCAAGGTCGTGAAGGTGACTCCCCACCTTCCGAATTCTCTGCGGAGGTGCTGCCCCCTGCTCCTGCACCCACAGCACAAAGACCCGGGAGGTGTAAATTCTCGGGAGCACCATCCGCTTGCAGCGTCCCCATCTTGGGGGTTGACACTGGATGCCACGGCCCTTACTGTACCGATTTTTCCTGAGATCCCAGCCAGGAGAACGTCAGGGTATTCCTCCCTGCCAGGTTATGGGTGGTGCCAGGTCCCCGCAAGGAACGTCCTCCAGGTGCTGGAGGTCAAAGGTGAATGCTGAGACCCAGACGTTCTGCACAATCCGGCCACAGAGACCGGCCTCTCTGCGCGGGCATAAGCGGGGACCCTGACAATGCCCCTGAGCCTGTGGGGGGCCGGCCTGGGGAGAAGGGTGGGGAGTTCTGGCCGGCCGAGGGAGGGGCAAGGCCAAGCACAGAGGTGGCCGCCTTTGTTCTTTGTCACTGACTATTACTCTAGGAATCTGCTACCCAGTTGTTCTCCTTGACTTTTGAAGCTGATTAGTTAACATCACTGGTTTGTAAGTTGTTTTGTGTATTGTGAAAAAGAGCTATTGGGAAGACCCTAGAGACGCCCCTTTTCTCTGTACTGATCAAGAATTGGATATGCTGTGAATATCCCCTGAAAATTATCCGACCAATTTGGGTGCCTCCATTTGTGCCAGGTGTCGGTTTTGGTCACTTCAAACTCCTTCCTAAAGGCCTGCAAGCTGGCTGGGGGAGGCCTGTTTGTGTCTGAGCGTCCTGGTCCTCATGTGCCCTGCTCCTGGCAGAAGCTTGCTGGTTCCCCTCGGTGTGCTCACAGCTGCCCCTACTCCTGGCCCCGGGGGCTGGGTGCGGGTCACCCTCAGCCTGGCCCAGCAGGTGGGCACATAATGTGTTAAACCAGAGCATCCTGCCCACCGCTGGCCACGGTGATTGTTTCAGGGGTGAAGCTATGACCTAATCGGGACCAGCAAGGTGCATTTTGGGGGCCTTTGCTGAGCTTGAAAAAGGGGCCCTCCTTCTTTTCCTTATCGTCTGAGCACATAAGCCTGGCGCTGTTCACAGACGACCCTTGGACAACTCAAGATAAACCGTGCCTGAGAGAGAAAGCATCAGAAGAAGGTGGAGGTGGAGAGAGGACGGCCCCTGAGCGCGTCGGCTAGGGAGCGGCGCGCACAGAGGCGCAGACAGGGAAACCTCCAGCCCGGGTCAGCTGTGCGCCCGCGAGCCGTGCGCGAGGTCTCCTGTCTGGCCCGGGGGAGGTGAGACCCCTCACTCTCAGTGCATTGGAGTGAGCGGGAAAAGGAGGAGGTGGTCCGCAGTGGCCGTGCTTCAGACCGGAGCCGTCACCGTCGCGGCCAGCTGCTTACCTGAGTCCGGAACACGCGCTGAGACTGACCATCGAGCCGGGATAGCCTTGCACGTGTCCGTGGTAGTAACAGTGACCCTGAAAAAGGAGAAAGGAGGTTCAGCTGTGATATTTTCTCTCCCGATTCTCATCAGCCAGTGGCCTCAGGTTGTCTCCACTTGATTTGAACTATGGAATTTCCTTTTGCATAAAATATTAAACGAGGAGTCCTATCATTAAATGCTAAGCCGGAAGTGACCCAGCCAGGGTCTATCGCCAGGGCTGGAAGTGCACCCCAGGTCCGTGCTTGTCTCTGACACCCCTCAGGAAAGCCCCGGGGCTGAACGTCCACGAAGCTCAGCCGCACAACCAGCTGCGCCGGCACTGCCGGGCTGCCCTCCGGACCCTCGTTCGCGATGAACTGAGAGGCGGTGCGGGGAGGTTAAGCACGCTGTGAAATGTCATACAACGAGGTCTACACCCATGGCTTCTGAAACTGGAAAGGCCGATGAGAGGGAGGGGTGAGGAGAGAGGGGGGTACCTCACCAAATCGCCCAATTAAGAGCGAGACCTCTAACTCGGCAGGAAAGAAAAACTGGAAGGGGTCCTACGCCTGAGTCAAACTCCCTCCTCGATGTGCCTGCGAGGTTCCGCTTCTTTAACAATGTCAGTGCCTGTGGGAAGAAAGCCCAGCATGGACGCTTCCTTAGTGCAGACCAAGGAAGCCTAATGGGCTTCTGTCCAGAGTCAAGGTAAAGTTTGTCCTCGAGCAAAGGTTATGGGGCAGCCTCAGTTAAGTGGCTGACTGGCAGGAAGTGGCCGAGTACACGCAGCCCTCCTCGCCCAAGTCCTCTGGACGCCAGGGGCCTGCGGGACCCATAGCCAAGGGCTGTGCAGTCGAGGGTAAAGCAAAGTGGACACAGGCCTCAGACCGTCCCCGCTGCGGCCCTGCATGCGGTTCCTTCACTCACGACAACACGGCTTCACTGTGTCCAGGACAGGGCTTGCTGTCCAGTTGTTCTGCCAACACAACCAACATTGTAGGGACCACCCTGCCTTTGCTAAGAAGAGACCAGCTACAGCGGTACGGTGGAGGGAATTGGAGAACTCCGTGCCAAAGGGGCCAAGGTGACCCTGTGTCTGCGAGGGAAGGACAGGGTTCTGGGGTCATCTGGGTGACAGCTAAAGGCAGGAGATGGGAGCGATGCAGGTTGGTTGTTATCCTGACGTTTTCTTATTGGTTCCAGAAGTTCTTTATATACTCAGGATATGAATACTTTGCCTGTTATGTGAGAAATGTCTTTTTAACCCCCTTACAGTATTTTTTTGGTACAATTTCCAGTTCTTATACAGTTGAATCTTCCTTTCCCTTCATGCGTGGTGTATGGCCCAAGGTGGCTTTGTTCAAGGTCGCCGGCATGTCCACCTTTGTTTCTGTCTGTTTCTATAGTATTATGGTGGCCTCTTTAATCCACCTGGCATTTATTTTTTGGGGGGTGTGAGGTTGGAATCTAACTTTCCCCACAAACCAGAAGCTAGCTGTTTCCACCACTTCCTTTCCTCACTGATTGGAAACTCCCTTGTCACATGTTGAATGCGCACACATGTATGATTGGAAATGCTGCTTTGTCGTATGTTGAATGTGCACACATGTGTGATAGGAAACACTGCTTTGTCACATGTTGAATGTGCGCACATGTATGATTGGGAACACTGCTTTGTCGCATGTCGAACGTGCACACCGTGGGTGACTTCACATGTGAGCTCCCCACGCTGCTCCACGGAGGCACACCTCCACGCGTCTACTCCTCTGCCAGCACCACCCCGTCTGAGTTACCATTGGTCTAGACTGCATTTTGTTATCAAGGTCAAGTTCTTTTTTATTAAGATAAATTCTTGTGCCATAGAATTCACCTCTTAAAAGGACACGGTTTTAATATATTCGCGGTGTTGTATAGCCACTGCCATCATCTATTTCCAGAACATTCTCATCACTCCGACAAGAAGCCTTCGCCATCGCCGAATGAGAACTCCAGGGGCTATTCCCGTGACCCCTCCCCCAGCCCCGGCCGCCATGAGGCCACCTGCAGTGTCCGTGGGTGTGCCTGCTCCACTCACGTCACCCCAAGCTGTGGGATCACACAGCCTGCGGCCCCCTCGTCTGGCTCCCTTCCCTGAGCACCGTGGGTCGAGGTCCACTCACGCCGCAGCAGGTGTCCTCAGCTCTTAGTCCCTTCCCACCCCGGATATAATTCCATGGCAGGGACAGCCCAGGCGTCGGTTCCCACTCATCAGACGAGGGGGCTGGGCTGTTTCCTCGGTCTGGCCGCTGTGATCATGTTGACATGAACGTCTGTGTGGCCATGTGTCTGCGGTTCTCCTGGGTCCACGCTGTGAGTGGGTGTGTGGCTGTACACCCACGGGCAGCATTGCTGGGCCACTCGGTAACTGCGTGTATGAATTCTGAAGTGCTTCCCACCGGTTTCCCAGAATGCAGGGGGGTCCCAGCTCCCCAATCCTCACCCACACTTACCGTCTGTCCTTACGATCGTTCCCACCCTAATGCGAGACGGTACCCCCCCTGCGGTTTTGATTTTCATTTTCCCCATGACTAATGACGTTGAGCATCTTCTCACATGCTTGTTGGCCATCTGTATATCTTGTCTGGAGAGATGTTTGCTCCAATCCTCTGCCCATTTTTTAATGAGCTTATTGTCTTTTCAGTGTTGAGTTGGAAAAGTTCTTTATAGTCTGGATATTAGACCCCTACTGACCTAGGGTTCACAAACATTTTCCCTCATTTTGTGGGTTGTCTTGTCACTTTATGGATCATGTATTTTAAAGCACAAAAGTCGATCATTTTGACAAAAGCCGACCAACCTATTTTTTTCCTTTGGTTGCTTACCTGTAAGTGCTTATCTAAGAAACCATCACCTAGTCTGAGGTGATGGGGATTCGTTTTCCTGTAAGAGTTTAGTAGGTTTAGTTCTTACGTTGACGCCTTTTGTCCACTTGGAATAAATCTGTGGCCTTAAGTAGGAGCCCCGTTTCATGCTTCTGCCTGTCGATGCACAGGCCTCCCCAGAACCATTCGCTAAAAGGCTGATTCTTCCCCCAGTTTTTCTTGGCCACCTTGCTGAAAGCAAGTTTTCTTTTGGTATTATTCTTTTTTTTCTTTTTTCAAAAGCTTCTAGGCTACTCTTGCCTATTTTCTCTTCTGGTGAACTTTAGAACCAGAATTTAAGTTCTGTACGAATCCACTGAGATTTCCAGTTGGGCTACGTTGATTGCGCAGGTTAATTTAGTCAGAATTTGTAGTTTTACAGTAGCTTTCCTGTCCATGTACTTAGTGTGCCTCTCCAGTTACTATGGCTGTTCTCACATCCTTTGGTCCAGTTTTAGATTTTTTTCTCGTATGGCTTCTGGGAATTGTTCATTAGGCTGATGCCTAGGTACTACGTAGGCTTGTCGATATCATGAGTAGGATCTTTTTTGTTACGTCTTAACCATGGGTATCTTTAATGTAAACAAAAGCTCTTGTTTTTTAAGTTTATCTCATATCAGACCCTCTGCTGAACCATCCTATCAGCTTAACAGTTTGTAGCACATCATGGATTTTTTGTGTTGTTGATTGTATCAGCTACAGTGAAAGTCATGTGAGCTCCTTCCAGGCCCCCTACCACGCTGCGGAGTGCGAGGGCCTGGCTTCCCGGGTGAAGGTGGGGGAGGGGACCGCCCACATAGGGAAAGAGATGCGAAGATGGGGGAGGGGAGCAAAGGGACAAGCTGTTGGCAGCTCAGGGACGGGGTTGGTTCCTCTTGGCTGGAAGATTCGGGAACAGGGGGGCCCTTGCACTGCCCTGCCCACCCCACAGCCAGGGGGTCCTCTCCATTGAGTGTGTGGCTTAGGAAAGACTGGCTGAGGGACAGTGGCAGGGGCAGCGCCCGGCCTGCCGCAGCAGGCATTCCGGCCACACGGGCCCTTGCCCTCGGCTGCCTCCTGAGCATCCACGGGAAATAACTTCTGAAAGTCCCCCTCTCTCCAGACAGTCTGGCTCGGGTGCTGAAGGGGGCGTGACGACAACCCCGTAAGCGGAAGGGGGTCACGTAACCAGATGGGAAGGCTCTGGGTCAGGAGGGGGGTTCGGTCCTGGCCCCCGCAGCAGCGCCGGAGCTGAGACCGGCCGGAGGGTGAAAGGGCAGTGGCGACACTACGGCTCAGGCCGCCTGGGGCAGCGAGAGCCCCGGTTGTGGCTGCGGCGCACCTTTGGGAAGCCCACACGGGACAGATGGCACCTCGTTTTAGGGAAGTAGGAGCTGTTGCTGCGGGCAGCAGAGCTTTGGCTAAAAGAATTAGAAACCAGGTGGTCAGCAGAATCTTACTGACCAACCTCTGAGACATCACAGTCATTTATTTCCAGTCTCGGTTTATTTTATTTTATTTTATTTATTCATTTAGAGAGCGTGGAAGAGAGGGAGAAAGAGAGGGAGAGAAACATCAACGTGTGGTTGCCTCTCACATGGCCCCCCACTGGGGACCTGGCCTGCAACCCAGGCATGTGCCCTGACTGGGAATTGAATTGGCGACCCTTTGGTTTGCAGCCCGAGCTCAATCCACTGAGCTACACCAGCCAGGGCTCGATTTATTTTTAATAGATTATTTCTCAAGCGTACTTTCAAATTAAGTACCCAGGAATATAAGCAGAGTACAAATTAGTATAAAATTCATTTCCAGTTCTTAAGCGGGCCGAAGCGCAGCTCATACAGGAGGACCGGGGAGAGTTCAGCCTTTGGAAACTGGTCCTTCCACAACCCGCCTCTCCCAGCCGTGCCCGGCGTGAACCACCAGTTTATCTCTGGCCTAAATCTCCTCCGGTTTCACCTTCAGCCAGTCGACCAGCAAGCCCCTGGTTCACTGCTCACTGATGTAAGAGGTGATTAACTTCTTGGGTGAGTAAGCATAAGGAACTCCAAATTCCAGGTTCTCCAAGATAATTCCAGTTTCACAGAGTTGTTTTATTCTTTTCAACACGATTCACTAAATGTTCAAACAAATGTGATTCTGTTTTTTACCATGTAGTAACTCATCACGTACATTCACAACTGAGAGAGACATACCCGTCACCCCATGTCACGTGGTCGGTTGGGGAATTTGATTATGGGGGGGTGAAGGAGATGGGCCCTCCTTCCTCTGGGGGTATGACCCCCTGGTGTGGTGACTGAGGTGGGGGCTGCGGGAATGAATTTCAGGCACCATCCCCGTCAGGGAGCAGCCAGGTGTGTGTCCCCATGTCTGAAAGGCCAGGTCGCCTCCCCGGGACTGATGCTCAGCGGCAGGGACCTCCTGGTGGGTTCGTGAACACTTGGCCTGTTGGAGCCACAGCGGTGAGGGACCCAGTGGACGACTGTCCTGACTTAGGGAGGTCTGTGCCACAGGACACAGTGGTCACAGCAATGGCCCTGGAAAACGTCCCCAAACTGTGTTCCTCTTCCACTGCCACAAGCATGTCAACCGTGCTGTCTCGTTGTCACATCTGTAATGAGATGCTGTCCTACGCAGTCGCTGTCATCTAGTTCTGCTGACCCAATACATTCTATCTGTACCAACAAAGCATAACGCGGAACATAGCCCCCCAAGCACGCATAGCCACGGAATCACATCTTCTTCACGGAGCCTCTAGCCCTGCATTGCATGTGCTTACTACTTAACCCCATGCCTTTCCCCACTCCACTACCACAAATTTTCCTCCTGGTTAATACGATCCGTCAAATATGCTGGTGGGTACAGAGGAAGATGGAATGAGAACTCCTGAGCCTGGAAACAGTGGCCCTCAACTCAGGGCCACGTGGGAAGGAAAATCCAGATCCAGGCCCTGGCTCTCAGGGGACCAGAAACAGGAACCTTCTGTGCCAAACCGCCGACAAAGATGGGCTGACCTGGTGGCCGAAGAGGACAGGGAACAGGCAAAGTCTGCCAGGGAACGTGCTGAGAAGACCATTCTCACTCCTCGGGACCTTCGTGACCCCTCCCCACCCCTGCCCTGACCGCAGGCAACGTGCCAAACTGTTGCGTCCCATGACGCTCTGGCTGGCCGGAAGCTCCAAGCCACCTCGGGCCAAGCTGCCCCTTTCAGCCGCCCCTTCCCCGAGCAGACATGGACGCCGAGGCCTGGCCTGTTCAGTGACTAAAGCGACAGGTTGCTTAACGGCCGGGCGGGGACAAAAATCCAGGCCGCTGGGCGGCAAGCTGGAGTGGCCTGGATAGCTTCCCTCCGTGTCTTGTTCTGCTGAACGTGTGGCCTCCTGGGTTTCTCTCTCTTTTTGAAAGGAAAAGCCATCTCTTAAAACCCAAGTTCGGACCAGATGCTTTTTCACGTACCACAGAGCTGCACAGCAATGTCCCTCAGGGAATGCTGGGACAGCGACGTCACTTCCAAACGCAGGGAGGAGGGGTATGAAGGTGAGTGTGTGTGTGTGTGTGTGTGTGAGCATGAGTGTGAGCTCACGTGTGCCTGTGTGGAGGCATATGTGCATGTGCCTGTGTGTACAAGCACATGCATACATGTGAGTATCAAGAAGTGCGAGCACATGCACGCACATGTGTCTGTGCACATGCATCTGAGTGTGCAAGTGAGTGTGTGCCCATGTGGAGGCATGTATGTGAGCATGTGCAAGTGTATGCCTGTATGGGCACACCTATGCATGCAGGCATAGGGAAGCATGTGAACACATGTGCCTGTGTACATCATGTGCTTTGTGGAAGCATGCATTTGTGTGCACGCACATGTGAGTGCCCGTGTGCATGTGTGAATGTGGGCCTGCCAGTTTCTGAAGTGCATTTCAGCCTGACCGGGCCCTGCCTCTTTCCCTTGCACAGACGTCAGGCCCCTACATCCACCTGTTTGCTTGAGACTAAGACAAGGGGGCCGTGTGTTCAAAGGGAAAGCGAGTGGGCTGCCTGTCGTCTCTGAGGCTGAGCTGCGTCGTGCCGAGGCCCGACAGTGGGCAGGACAGTGCCTTCAGAGACCAGTTGCTGCACCGATGCCCCAGGGCCGTTCTGCTCCCTGCTCTGACGAGAGCCAGGGCCGGTGACGAGCCAACGAGGGCCACGCTCAGGGCCGGCACAGTGCTGTGTGGTGCGAATCCCGAAATCGAGGACGCATGCTTAGGAAATGGTGTTCATGTTCTGTGGGGCCCCCTGGAAAACGGGCCCCGGCCAGTGTGCCTGCCCCAGTGAGCGCGCCGGGTCCGCCTGGAGTTGGAAGTCCTGGGGTTTGAGGCTCAGAGCCTCAGTTTTTAATCTGCAAAATGGGGTTGCCACTTACTGCCCTGGGCTTTAGGGATCAAACAGGCATCCCGTGAGGAAGCGACGTACGGAATGTACGGTGTTGTTACAGATCCAGAACATGAAAACCTGGGTCCGGACCCCTTGGGTCCGGGTGGGACCCACACCCCTGGGTCCGGCTCAGACCCTAGCCCTGCATAGTGGCGCGTAATGAATGAATGAGCAGCGGGGGAGACGCTGACCCGTTAGGAAGCAGGGAGTGTGGTTTCCTGGCCCCCTCACTGGCTCCCACCTCGCAGCTCCAGATGGTCCTGGGTGTTGTGTGGGGCCCTGTGTAGCCCCCCCCGGATGTGCACGGCAGAGGCTCGACGGCAGCCAGGCTCACAGGAGCCGAGCGTCCAGTTGCTCTCTCATGGAGACATCGGTGCCGTAAGAGCCCAGTTCTCAGCACGGCCCGTCACCCCTCTTCCGTTGTCACCACCTGTGAGGGACGTCAGAAGGAACATGCGCCCCAGGGCAGGTGAGAACTGACCGTCGGAGCCGTGGCTCCAGCTGGCTCGCTTCCCAAAGGCCCGACTGGGCCCCGGGTTCGGCATCTGTCTGTTCCACGCTCACGTTCACCATTGGCATGTAGACCTGGGCAGTCCGCTGCCCGGCTTGTGGCCCTGACCTCTACCTGGTCTGCCTGCAGACGAAGGGCCTGTCTCAGAGCCCTTCCTTCCCTGGGAAAGTCACCCAGACCTGGAGCTCCTCTGCGGGTGCACTCCATGTGCCGCCTGGATTTGGCTCTTCTGTTGTGTAGCTCCTAAAGCATCCTAGTCACAGGCAGGCCGTGTCACCTGTAGGCAGGCTGCAGGTCCCCGAGGACACGGACCATGTCTGCCTCCCTCCTGCAGGTGGCCACAAAGCACCGCACCGTCCCCCAGTTCAGCTGGGCTTCCCAGCGGGTCAGCGAGTGTCCGAGGGCTGCTCGGGCCTTTCTGCCCTCCGTGTTCCACGGCTGCAGCTGGACGGAGCACCCTCTGTCCTCCCAGAAGCATCTGCCAGTGTCTCCTTCAGCAAACAACAGCCAGTCCGTTCCCCGATCCACCTTGCCCCACTTTTATAAATTCCATCACAACAAACACCGCGGCCAGGAACGTGTAACAGAGACGCCCCATCGTTTTGTTCCCGTGAGTCAGAGCCGGTGTGTTGCAGGGGCTGGGAGCTCAGATTCTGGAGTCAGGCCCCATGGGGTGGAGCCCTTATTGGCTGTGGTCTTGACCTGGTTGCTTAACCCCCTTATGTCTCAGAGTCCTCATCGGGGTATAAGAATAGCAAACGGTGATTTACTGTGAGGATCAAACATCAAAATGCAGGGGAAACAGGCGTATTGTTGGTGCTCCCTGAGGTTAGCGGTCGCACCGGCCCCGCAGCACCATTTGCTGTTGAGTGAGCTGCGGACGAAGGAGCGGACGCCGGCCCAGGAGGGGAGGTGGGGTGGGTCCCTGCTGTGTAGTGTAAGCACCGGCCCAAGAAATCTGGGCTGGATGTGGGGGGGGGCACTGGGGAAGCTATTGCTGCTTGGGAGGATCGAAACATGAGTGCCAACGGGAATGGTATAAATAGAACGATGTT
Organism: Anoura caudifer; assembly: GCA_004027475.1. Classification (NCBI taxonomy): domain Eukaryota; kingdom Metazoa; phylum Chordata; class Mammalia; order Chiroptera; family Phyllostomidae; genus Anoura; species Anoura caudifer. Next base: position 571,792 of record PVKU01000164.1, read on the forward strand.
CTAGAAGGGTCATCAGGCAGGAGGGGGGCCGGGTGAAACCTAGGTGATAGGAGGAGGGGAGGGAGAGAGCACCGGGTGGCCATGACGGCTTCCGGTGGGAGGAAGGGGGGCCTGCGCTGGAGCAGAGTGTCAGGCGGAAGGGGTGAGACCGAGGTAGGGGAGGAAACCAAGGCCGAGCTGGCGAAGACCTGAGGGGAAGCGGGCTCCCTGCGAGGGGCCTCGTCTGCGAGGGGCAGGAAGCCTGGGAGAGCCGCTGAGGTAGCTGGGTGTAGAGTGCGGTGGCACTGGAGGGACCGAACCCATTGTAAGTCATTGTCAGAGAGGACGGTAACCGGCCTGGCCCGCACCTGCACACTCACGGGATGTGGGTGACCCCTCCCACCTCAAGAATCGTCTCTCCGCCCCTCTCAGATGCTCTCTGCCCGTGACTCGAGGTGACTCCCCAACGCCCATGTGCCCCTTCGTGTTCAGGCCGAGCCCCCTGCAGGGGGCTCTCCTCCTCTGAGGCAGGAAGCAGTCAGCGTGGGTGGGTGGATGCAGGTCACCCAGCAACACCTGTGACCCAGACAGCGGACTCCACGCCGACCTCAGAGACATGGTCCCTGCGTGATGTCTCTCGCAGCAAGTTTTTATAAGTGCTTTCTGTTTTCATATATTTTTCTAATGAGAAGCAGCACACACAGCAAATGGAAGCTTTCTGGGTATCCCCCGTGATGTAAGGTCAGGCATGCTTCCTTCCCCCGTCGCCCGGCCCCTGGCCCTGGCAGCCACCCCCGTCTCCACTGCCTGCGCCATCTGGCTGGATTCCTGGCCCTGTTCCCTCCGATCATCTTCAAGAAGCTGCCAGGGGTGTGTTTCAAAGCCCACACCTGCTCACAGCATCCCCTTGGTCGGGACCTTCTAACGGCTCCGCGGTGCTCCTCCAGGACAACCGGGTTCACCGCCCTGGTCCCCAACTCCCGCACGCTCTGGCCCTTGCAGATTCTGAAGCATGCCCTCACACTGCGTGAACCTTGGCATTGCCCGAAAAGCCCGTCCCTTTGTCCTCCCCTGCCTCACGCCTCCTCAAACTTCTGTCTGGTTCCCATGTCCCTTCCTCCAGGCAGCCTTCCCTGATCCTTTAGACCAGATGAGGGTCTCCGGCCTTCTCTGAAGCACACTTAACACAGATTTTAATTAGATTTGTGATTCTGAGGAAACTGAGGAACTGAGGAAAAACGTCAGTCTCCTCCCTCCAGCCCAGCGTGGGCCCCCCTTGTTCCAACGCCTGCTGGGCCCTCTGTGGAGGTCACCATGCCCGTCCGTGGAGGTGCCCGTTACCACGTGCGTGGCGGACCAGTGCACGCAGGCGACCTTCTGGAGGGCGAGTCCGGCCTTTCCCAGCATTGTCTTCTGGGATGGAAACGGCACCGAGGTCTTGTGCATTGTCTCCCACAGGCCTTATTGAAGGTGACAGTATAAGACATGGTCTTCCCTCGGATGGGGCCAGCAACGCGGAGAGCCACCAATGGCGCATCCTGTCCGGACAACCAAGAGACGAAAGGCAAGCCATCGGTTCCCAAATTAAAGTCAGCCACCACTCTGCTGTCAGCCGGCTGACGCTGATTGTAGAGAGATTTAAAAAAAAAAAAAAGAAAGAAAGAAAAGACAAGAGCCAAAAGGGGTTTTTATCTTATCTCTAATTTAAATTGAGGAAAATCTGTTATGTGCTGACTGAGGGGATAAGGCAATGAGTCAGCACCTTTCTTTCTGTTTCCAGGCTGATTCAGTAAAAACAGCCCCCCTAACGCTGCCTCTGTCCTCACGGGAAAGATAATACAAGGCCCTGGACCCCCCAGCGGGGTGTCTGCTGGATGGGCCGCTGCCTGGGCCTGTGGGGCGAGACTGTCCCCTCCTCACCTTGACAGCGGCCGGCAGCTCAGAAGGGCACCGAGAAAACGGCAGGCGAAGGGAGCAGCTGGATTACGAGACCGGTCAGCCTTTCTCTCACTTACAGGCAGTAGGTGCTTGCTGTTCTGGGGGCCTGGGGGTGCCTGAGCACCCACCTCCAGTCGCCTGGCCTATTGAAGGCAGGGTCAAAGTGAGGTGAAGGTCAAAATGCAGTATCAGCTTAATTACCTCTCAGAAAGGGGGCTCCTGGTATGTTCTGTCAGAGGATGCAACTTAGACCTGGGCAGACGTGAGGCTTCCTGAGATTTCCGACTTTCCTCCACCCCTCCCCATGGCTAGCCAAGCCTGGGGACCCATCCTGGAGAGGCTGGGGCTGCAGGTCACTGTCACTCAGCATATCCCTGTGGCGGGGGAGTGGGAAGGGCAAGTGTCACCCGCCACTGACTGCGGGAGGGCAGGGGGGCTTTCTAAGGCAGGCCTCCCACCCTCCCCCATTGGCAGGGACCAGGGTTGTCAGTCATGATAAAAGCAATAATTAAGAAATGACCCCTTTATCCCTAATAATGCCCCCCTTTTTTTGCCTTAACATCTGGCTGGTCTGATGTTCATACTAAGAAGGCAAATTTCTTTGGGTTAAGATACCGTATTTTGCCCTGTGTAATGTGTACTTTTTGCCTAAATTTTTGAGGGGGAAATAAGGGTGCGCATTATACACGGGTAGAATGATCACACAGCATGGAAACAGTAAGGGGCGTAATCATCCCGTGTGCAACGCACACAAAACGGGGGTGCACATTCTACACGGCCAATACAGCGAGCGTTTTGTGTTTTGAGTGAGAATCTTGCAAACATTAAGTAGCCAGATTTTAAGTTCTAAATCGATGATCTGTTTATACTTTAACAGATTCAACCATTTACATATAATGAGATGAACATGATGACTCATTTTGATCTGATTGTGTTTTTCATGTTATATTTATTCTGCTTCTTTTTGGACTCTTTTCTCTCTTTCTTGCCATCTCCTGGGTAGATACACTATTTTTATTCACCCTTTCTTATTTGGAATTATACATTTTGTTTTTCTCTTCTATTTTGGGTATTCCTAAATTTGTAAGATGCAACTTATTAAAATCTAAAGTTAACCAGCATCTCTATTGTTTTCTAGTACAAAATAAGTTCTTAAACTGTTTTAAAACTATTTGCTCATCATGTTTTATTTTAACTTTTATTTTTTTAGAGAGAGAGGGAGGGAGGGGGAGAGAGAGGGAGAGAAACATCAGTTGGGTGACCTTCCCATGCCTCCTGGACAGGGGACCAAACCCGAAACCCAGGCATGTGCTCTGACCTGGGGCTAGAACCCACGACCTTTTGACCTTTTGGTTTACAGGATGACGCTTCAACCATCAGAGCCTTGCTGGCCAGGGCAGTAACCTTGTTTTAAAACATCTGGGCGGGGTCATTATTGCTGCGATCGTTACTTTGAATGGTGCATGGAGATTTATTCCCGTACAGGCATTTCGCTTGCTGCTCCCTCTGACGTCTGACTCTCGGGTCTGGCGCTCGCTTCCTTCTTCCCGAGATCTTCTGGGTGCAGGTGATTCTCCCTTGGCTTTGTATGAAAATGCATTTCACTCCTACTTTTGTAAAGCAAGTTAACTGGGCGCAGCACTGAGGTCGACAGCAAGGTCCCCTCTGCTCTCTGAAGTCTGGACTCCTTGGCTTCTAACGCCCAGTGTGCTGGCGGCTCCGTGGTCCTTTTGTGTGAATCACACCTCCTCTCTCGTGTGGTTTTACGGTTTCCCGCGGTTCTGCAGGCTCACGCTGAGCTGTCCTGGAGTGGGCTGATGTTTAGTCTTCCTGCTGGGACTCCTGTCTTTCCTCAATTCAGGCACATGCTCGTCACACTGTGCTGAAACATTGCTTTTCTCCTGCAATTTCACTCTGGAATTTCTGTTTGACCTATTCTGTTCTCTTTAAAATATTTATTCTGTGCTCTGATTTTTCTGTTATCTCGCATTCCTGGTGGTGCTAAGCCTGGTTTCTCTTGTTTACCAGTGCTCGCTCACAGTGGCCTTTTCCGTTGTGTGGTTTGCCATTTTGATTTTGGGCTCATTGTTATATTTTTTCCTTCCTTCCTTCCTTCCTTCCTTCCTTCCTTCCTTCCTTCCTTCCTTCCTTCCTTCCTTCCTTCCTTCCTTCCATGAGCATCTTACGGGCTGTGGAAACACCCCTATAGAACGATTTTGGGTTGGCCTCAGCTTGGGCCGGTGTGACCCAGGGCTGCTGATTTGGGGTTCATTTTGGGGTCGATGTATGGACAGGGGTTGCATTCCCACGCAGGGGTCAGAAATCTGGGCACCGGCCCACTCCCTTCCAACCATACACTCGTGAGTGAGTGGGGTTTCAGATTCTCTGTGTTACGAGATCATTCTTCAGTTCAGGACAGCCCTCTCCCTGCCCCTTCTCTGGATGGAGTTTTTCTCACCCCTTCTTACCGAGGACGCAACTCCCTGGGGGTCCAGCTTCTGTGGATTCTCCCTCACAGGTGCCCACTCCTCTTGTCTCAAACCCTCCAGCACCAGGTCCTCTCTCTGGGCCCTGAATGGCTGTTGGGGATCCCAAGACCTCAACTCACCAGTGGGCTGTTCTGGCCTCGCATCCCCTCTGTGTTCCTGCCTCCTGACCCCCTTTCACGCTTGACCAGGTACTGACCATCCATCTGTGCGTCTCTCTCACCCAGGGTGTCTCTGTGCTCTCTTCAGCTCACCCCCTGTATTGCTGGGAGCCAGAAAGTGTGTGTGCACCACACGCAAACACGTGACAAAGAAACAAGTGCTGCCGTAAAGCGGAGAGGCACCGAGGGCTCACCGTGGACCATGACAGCTACTTGATCACACTGTAAACGCAAGGCCCCTGCTCAGCTTGTTCCCTGAAAACAAATGCCCAGGGCTCCTTGAAATGAGTGACCGTCCTCGTCCTCGGAGGGCAGCCACCCTCTCTGAGCCCTCACATTCACACACGGGGCCCAGGACAGGGTGCACAGCAAGCATTTCATAAAAAGGAACAAATACAACGAACATCTCATCCAAGTTACGTGTAAGACATCTGTAACAACCCTGATACAGCGTCCTATCAACCTGCTGGGTGGGTACGTCTGTAGAAGGTTAAGCAGAGTCGGTTTTCCTCTGAATTCTTTAAGGTACTTCCAAGTTTAACGCAGTCCAGTTCAGCCCAGGGATGACGGCTTCCTGAGCTGACTCTAACTTTGGATAGGGTTTCTAGAAGGGATTTGCCCCAATGAGCAACCTGCAGTCCTTGGAGGGTGGGTTCATGGTCAGGCTACAGCAAAGCCGTATCTTCAAGGGCTGTCCCGGCACATTCGTGGCCAAGGCCAAGTTGCCCTGGGGTAACGCTGGAATACTTAGGCACTAAGTGGTGCACACGCTCGTCTCGGGGTCCAGATGAAGGAGCTGGGAGGCGAGTTTGTTTAGGCTAAAACGGCCACAGCTGTCACTCGCAGCTCTGATAGCACATTATCACAGTGGACCGAACACGCAGGGCTTACCGTGTAATTTCGAGTGAGGGACACGTCGGTGCCGTCCCGCAGATAGTGGGTTTCCGTGAAACCGCTGGCAATGAGACCTCTGTGGGGGGAAAACCGTGAAAAGCTGAATGTGGGATCACACCGATCTGTTGCTTGTGAATGTTTAGGTAGCAGGGCAGCCAGGGACTGACCCCACCGCCTGCTTATTTTACAGAAGACCCATTTTGCTGGGGCTCCCAAAGGACCTCCATGGGGCAGGTTATCCTGGGAGAATCGGGGAGATCCGGGCAGGTGAGTCAGACAGGTGGGCATGGAACCCCCCACGGGTGGAGCCCTCACCCTCCCACCTTATTCTCCAACACGCATGCAGGCGTCTGCATGCCCTGGCATATGTGCCCACAGGCACACACGCGTACACGCACACTGGAACACGCACACGCGTTCACTCTTCTCTGAAGAGCACGTGCAGATTTCGGAGCTGGGAGGGCCGCCCGCCTGGAGGCCCCACTGTGCAGAACGAACGGCTGAGCCGCCTGCTGGGACAATCGCGTTGGCCCTGCCCCCGCGGGCCCCCTAGTGGGTGAAGGGACAGCCGTCAATGTTGAAACGCCAGAGAAGAGTTAGGGCAACGCCGCAGGAGGTGAGGAAAAGGGTTTCGGACACACTGAAATACTGAACGTCTAAGATAAACTGTAACAGGAGGAAACCCTATTTATCTTAACGAAGATTGAATTCAATCCACCACATCCTCATCGGTGACAGCAAAGACAGGTTTAAATGACTCTGAAATTTCTTTTGTAACGTGAGCATTTGCAACCGGAGTGCGGAGGAAGAGGGGAGGGGGGACTGTCGGTGGGGAGGCTGCCACTGTGATGGGTGAGAACCCCCTTTTCTGACAGTCCCGTACTTGAGGCCCCCTCGCCGCCAAGGCCGGAGTGAGAGTTGTCTTCCCGGGGTACACGGATTTCCGCACGTTTCGGAGGTGCCTGGTTTAAATCACTGAGACCCTCCCAGCAGGCCTCGGTGGTGGTCTGCTTCACCACGAGTGAGAAGACTGCCCCCAAACAGGGAGCAGACAGTCCCTCCCAGTCACTGATGAGGGCCTGCAGGCTCCCTGCTCACTCTGCATGGCACACAGATCACGCCAGGGGACACGACCCTCCCTGCTGGCTGTCGGTCTCAAATCCCCATGCGCTGGGCATCCCTCTTCTGAGCCGTCACAGGGCCCCCTGGGCAGGCTTACTGCCAGGGGCCACAGCCATGCCGGGAAGGTCCGGAGCAGAGGAGGGGGAGGGAGGGGCAGGCTAGGGGGGCTGGCACTGAGGCCGGAGACAAGGAGCCTGGAGAGGGAGGTGGTGGCCGGCAGCCACGCGGCAGAGAGCTCCAGGAAGGCGTGGAGGGCTGGGGACCATGACGGGGACAGCTACGGGGGAGGATGAGGGGGCGGGGACAGGGGAGGGCAGGGGGTCTTCCCAGAGGGTGGCTTGAAGGGAAGCAGAGAGACGAGATGTGAAGTCAAGAGGTGGGGACTTGAGGGGAGTGGGTCATCTAAAGGGACAGGCTGGAGAATCAGGGACCCAGAGGGGACGGGCAGAGCTGCCAAGGAGCCGGCGGAGGGAGGCATGGAGCACAGGTGACCACGGGGAGGAGCAGAACCCAGCAGAGCCCCAGAGGCCCTGGGGGCTGTGGGAGCTTGATGAGCTTCGAGGTCCCAGGGAGAGGAGGAAAAGAACAATGCATTATCAATTCAAATTATATTAGCGTTACTTGTGCTATTGGCTACTCATCAATAATTTTATCTATCTATGAATGCTTTAGTAGTTCTGGTCTTCACAATACTGGACCCTTTTTTGGAACAAGCCAGGCACACGGATCCCTAATACGAGGGAGAGCAATGCCCACCGTCATCTGCAGAAGGAAGAGATGCATTTTGAGGCCTTCTCCCTGAAGCTCGTTGCGATGGATGTCCCGGAGGACTGGTTCCGTGCATGGAAGAGACGGGGGACCCGCCGGGGAAGCCGGGATCGGAGGTGAGCTTCTGGTGGACAGCGCTCAGCGCGGTGGACAAGGGGAGTTTGGGGGGTGCCACGGCGGTCAGACTACGTATGAGGTTTCGGAGTGGAAGGCAGCACAGCGATACCAAACCCACGAGCACTTCCGCCTAACAAACCCACTGCTGTCCCTGCTGCCCGGCTGTCACTGAAACGGAAGTGCCATCGCAGCCACCTCGGAGCGCTAGGGAGTTCCCAGGGGCTGCTCTGCTTGCTTTCACTGGGCGCGTGCCCTGCAGCTAAGACGCCAGCGGCTCGCTGTGTTGCGAGTCTCACTCAGAGTCTGGCAGAGAAACGTGGCCGTGGGGTCAGACACGGCAGTGCCACCGGTGCGCTTGTGTCTTCCCCATGCCAGAGTGGGGTAGGGCGTGGTGAGGACGGGTGCACTGCCCCCCACGTCAGGCCCAGCCGTCTGGGCTCCGAGAGGCCGAAGCGCTCTCCAGCCTCCTGTTCATGAGGCCATGAGGTGAGAGGCAGAGGGAAGCCAGATGGCACGGGCGCCCCCCACTCAACCCCACGGGTGCGCCTGTGTCTCCACGGTCAGGGCTCCGTGGTGCATGGGCTGGGGGACAGAACCCATCCCGCTCTCTGCTGCGATGCCCTGAGTGTCGGCTGGTCCACCTCACACTCCCACAGGCTGGGACGAGCCCGGGGCAGCGATGGCCTGGGCTTCCACCGTCCAGGCTGCACGGTGATGCTCGGCCCCTCCCGTGCTGAGAAGCCTTCCCATCGCCTTTGGAATGAAACCCCAACATCTGCGGCAGGCTCCAGGTGCTTACGGCCTTGCTCCCGATGCACTGTGCCTCCTTTCTGTGTAGCTCACTCGGCCCTGGCCAGCACTGCCTGTCTGGCTCATTCCAGAACATTCCACCTCATCCCACTTAGAGTCTTTGCATTTGCTATGCCCTGTACCCAGAACATTCCCCACATTGCTTCCATAGGGCTGGTCCTTTTCATCCTTCAGGCAAAATAGATAAATAAAAATAATAAAATAAAAATTCAGAAATGCTCCTCAAATCCTCTCAACTAACTAACTAAACAACTGTCTCTGCAGAGGGAGCTTTCCTGGGTGTCCTGTCTAAAGTAGCTTCCATCACCACTGCCCAGATCACGGAGCCCCGGCAGCTGCCCGCTTTCTCCACCTGTTCACTCATTTGTCTACCCCTCTCCTCGGAAATGATGCCACCGCAGGGCTCTTTGCTCACCGTTGCCGCCCCACGCCCACCCAGGAATTTGTTAAGCTCTTTATATGTATCTCATTTAATTCTAATAGCATCTAGTATCTGGCTCTGTGGGTTTGGTTTCCTTGCTTAAATTTTACCCAATTTAAGCAAGAAAACCAAGATACAGGGAGGTTAAGTGACCTGCTCAAGGCAGCACCGTGTGGTTCTGCTTCAGAACTTGGCATTACTCATGACCAGCTTTACAAGCCGGTCAAAAGATATTTACTGGGTGCCAGCTGCAGGCCCTGTGCTGAGTGCTGAGTGAATACATGTTCAGTGGAATAATGGATGTCTAGATGGATAGATGAATGGATGGTAGATGGGTGGATCAATGAGTGGATGATGGATGGATAGGTGAATGGATGGATAAATGGGTTCGTAGATGGATGAGTGGGTGGATGGATGATTGGATGGATGGATGGATTAATGGATAATGGATGATGTATAGATGGATGTGTGGATGATGGATAGATGGATGATAGACGGATTAATGAATGGGTGGATGGATGGATGGATGGATGAATGGATGGATGGATGATGGATGCATGGATGGATGAGTAGATTTCGGGAGAACACTGCAGGCACATTCTCTTTTGTCTAGGGCTAGCCCCTCCCACTTGCAAACAAATTTCATATCCCTCTTAGGTGCTGTGGACAAAGCTGAGAGGGCGCTCAGTCAAGGCTTTCTAAGACGTGTGTCTAATTTAAAAGGGGCTGAAAGTCAAAGGTCCCTTGAGAAAATGAGAGAGGCAGGCGGACAATGGCCCTATTGGAAATGTGTCAGCCGCGGACCCGCTGCCTTTAAATTTCCCAAGGGAGGAAATCCAATTAGATAGAGTCTCTGTGTCAGCGAGTGGAAGCAGAAGGTGAATGCATAATTTCATGAGAACATTCTTTTTCCCTGCTTATTAGATGAGCTGATCTAACAAGGAATTCTGTTCTTCTCTATACCAGGAAATAAAGTGTCAGGAGTTCATTTTCCTGTCTTTCATTTGTTTTGCTGTTACGAGTGATACCTCCATACCCTCTCATTTAACCAGTATTTAGTGTGCTGGATGTTGGGAACACAGTACCCCAAGAACTTTCCATCTAGTGAAGGGCAAACCAGAAGAGTGGTCCAGCTCCACCATAGAGACACGGGCACCCAAAGTACCGGGGGAATTCAAGGAAAGGCTTCTCATCCAGAAGCCTGGGGGGCGGGGTGGCACTCACCGTGAAGGATGGGGAGGAAGGGGTCAGAGAGGTGAAATGTGGGGAGGAATGAGGAAGAGAGCATTCTAGATGGAGGAAACTGCATCCTCAAATGCACAGAGGGCATAGAAACAGCATGTCGGAGAGGGATGGGTATAGGGGATGTAAAACTATATGGAATTTCAAGTTGTTGGGGAGTAAAATTTGAGGTAGGGAGACATGGTGCTCAGACAGGCAGGCTGGGGACCAATCCTGTAGGTTGCCAAGTGTCAATAACTTTATCCCACGCGATGGGAAGCCGTTAGACGCAGCCGTGATCTGAGCAGACACAAGCTTTGGAGCTGTAGGCCACCCCGAGAGACAGGAAGTGGCAGCAGGAAGGGTGGTTAGGGAAGGGCTGGTGTGCGAGTCCACACCAGGGCCCAAACCAGGGCGTGAGCCCTCAGGATGGGAAATTCAGGGGAGAGGACAGAACTAGCAACCTCAGTTTTCAGTGGAGACAGGTCATTCATGAAGGAGGGAAGGGACCGTGCGCTCATTCTTGGCTGCGTTGAGTGTGGGACGTCTGGGAGATGTTCTCTTGGAAATGTCCAGGAAGCAGCTGACTCTGAGAGGCTGAGATTTCGGGAGCAGCTTGAAGACAGAGATGGAGCCACTCAGAAAGGACGCGCTTCCTTGATGAGAAAACAAGTAGAAGCTTGTTCTTTCTGGCTGACCATTGTATTTTCTGAGTTCTGATTTCAGAGACTTTGGATATACAGGGTCCGGCACAAATAACAGCCCTGATTCTTATTACAAAAACTTTTATTACAAAACCATCAGCATGTAATTCTGTAACATAACAATCTCACACTCAAGCACACCGTAGGACATTTTAGGTGAAATGTTCAGATTAAAACTATAAATGATTGCACCCATATTACTACCCTACCAACCACAGACCTGCAGGCGTTGCTTCTGCCGGAACCTGTATATGGCTGGAAACGATCATTTAGAATTTCCATTGAATATTATTATGTGTATAATGTTCTTCCTAATAACATTTCTGAAATAATTTGAGTATTGAAATAAAAAATAACCCCCAAATTGCTTTTTTTTAAGATCAATATTGAAATTATTCTTCTCTAAATTTACCATTATATACTTTAGTTATACAGGTTGAACGAGAGAGATTTCGTTGATACGACATATTTTATTCCCCAAAGCACAGGAGAATAAGAAACGCCTACTGGCGTCTGCCAGTCGGCGCACTTTCTCTGCCCGCCCTCCCCCCTGGAGTGAGTGCCCATGTCTCCTGCATTCTACCAGGATTCCGCTACAAGACTTCCTCTCTTCTACCTAGTTTCTCGTTGACTTGTCTCCCCTCACCTCAGGTGGAGCTAAGGGCAGACACCGACCCCTAAGCCTGGCACTGTGGCCAGGGCACCGGAAGTGCTTCATGAGTAAATGGATGGCACGCACACCGAATCGTTCTTACAGAAAAGCAACTTGGACATTCCAAGCTGGACAGAATGTGTTCCCAGCAACTGGATCAAATAAAAGGAAAAGAAACGTGGGTCGACACTTCGGGCCCCGGTCTTGCGGAGGGGGGTCCAGACAGTCACGTTCACTCTGTTGTTCTTTCAACCCTGTCAAGGGCTGCCAGGGCCTCGGCACCGACCCTGACACCTGGTCATCAATTCTGGAGCCACGTAAACGAGGGAAACGGAACGAGAAGCTGCGAGGTTGGGCATCGATTACTTAGAATGAGGAAAAACACGCTCACGACAGGCCCACGTTTTCCGACCGTTTCCCTGGAGACCGCCCACGTGGACGGACAGTTTAGATATTCTGCACCGCAGGTGTACCAAAGGCCCCAGCAGGCCGTCCGGTCTGTCGGCTACACCCCCAGGTGCTCCCACTCTGCAGGGAGGGCCGCGCTTCCCTGATCTCCCCAGCAGACCCGTTTGGTATTCAGAGGATCGAACGCAGTTTTCTGCCGAAGATTTACTTCACCACAAGTTGTTATTATCCCACAAATTACCAAATCATTCACACATACATTTGGGTAATGATGTTCTCTTAGGAGAATGTGGAAATGCAGCGATGAATACGTTCCCAGGAGGGGCAAACTGCCTGGAGCTTCCGCAACACACAGAACACAATAAACAGCGTAATTAAAAATCATGATGCGATGTGCCTAGTTCTGAAAATAAATGCCCTTCATTAAAATGATCTGTTCCTCAACCGGAGCTGAATAAAGGCAGAGACAAGGTCCAGAGGAAAACCGATCTGGGCCCAGGCTGGGTGCTTCCTGGCCGGAGATCTCATTCTGGTCGGCAGTGAAAGCCCGAGGCCGGCTGAAGGCCGGGCTCTGAACGCTGGCTCGGTCAGCTCTCCCGGACCTTTTACGGAGAGATCAGGCAACTGAACAATTCCCCGTAGACACAGCACATCAAGGTGTGACGTAGGAGGAGGAAATGAGCAATAGGGGAAAGAATAGAGACCGAGTACTGTCTACTTCTCGGCCGGTATTTCTTGCAGGATTGATCTTTGCAAATATGCATGCGTTTTGTTTTCCCCGTGGGAAAGTCACCCTGGTAAATAACGTGAGCTCCAGGTGCTCGATTTGGGGCGTGGAAGCAAAGCACTGGCCCCGTCACCGTCCCCGTCCTGTCCCCCCAGCATCACCACCTCCCTCCTGGTGCTGCTGCTATGTGCTGGGTGTCTCAGGCCTTGGGACACCTGCTCTTCAAGTGCTTTTTCTTAACTGGTCTCGGCGTGGACCCTGTGGTCATCACCTGCATGACAAGGAACAGGGAACTACTCAGAGAGGCTCAGGGACTTGCCCGGACCCTCACAGCTGAGCCCGTGGAGACTGAGCTTGGCTCTCTTTGGCTCCAAAGTCAGCTCGTCCTGACCGCTGGGCAACACTGCCTGGCCAGGAAGAAATGTCAGCACGTGGTTTGGGAGAGACTGAGAATAAGCAGCAGCAAACCATCTTCCATCTTTTTCCCGAGATTACAATTCCTGCAATGCAAAATGGGGCTTACGCTGTTTCTCTTAGTACTCAATTCGATTTAGCTACAAAATTCAAATTATTTTTGGTTATAATTTCAGCATTTTGGGATCCTAACTATTTAGGACTCTCCATCTGTAAGAATAATGGAACATTCACACTCGATTTCCTCTTGTTATTCTCCATTTTCTAAAATTCTCAAAATAATCAAAACAACTTGTTATTTCTTTTTCCTGGAATTAAAAAAAAAAAGTTCCCTTTCCCCAGCTCTTTCTCATTTAGTTTCACAAAGTATAATAAATAAAACTGTTGATACAGCATTTTGGAAACTGTAGGGGACAATTTAGTTTCCTGAAAAATAATCTCTTAATATACTGCTTCAATGTTAAGTCATAAATACACAGAGGTTTGGACCCAACCGAGCGGCACTGACACTGAAGTATGTTATTACTACGGCTGGGGACTGTCCCGATGACCCCATCCGTCCCCAGAATAGACACGCTACATGCGTAGATGTAAGGACCGAAGGGCTGATTTGCCGATTGCGTTTTCCAACGGAAACACACAAGCTGGCGGAAAACGAGGGGCCCTCGACTCTGCAGCGAGCTCCCCAGCTGTCTCTCTACACGGGCCTAACGCTTTGGGCCACTTTCCCCCCCTTTCTGTGGTCATCTGCAGCTCCAAAGTCTTTTGGAGGGGGGCTTATAACTGCTCCAGTTTGTTCTTGATGTTCTATGACTGTGTCCACAATATGAGACTTGTTAAATTTTATGAAGACAACTTATAGAAAAAGAGGGATGTAAGAGAGAGAGGAAAAGTTGAAAACTCGATAAATGATTATTTCCCAAGAAACATAAAGCCCTCCACCCCCCCTTAGAAGGGATCACAAGAGTTGTAGAGCGTAGCTCGCTTTGGCCATCTTCCCACGGTTCTGCCAACCTAGGTAACAACAGCCATTTCTCTTAAGCTTCGGAGATTGCTTCTTCCCACTGTCAACGAGAGCCGCTGCACCAGCAGTCAACATCCGTTTGAGCTCTTACTAACACACTTTGCGTGCACGATTTTATCCCACTTTTACAACAACCCCAGTGGGTAGGTGCATGCTGGAGATGAGGAACCTAGGCTCAGAGGGGTTAAGAGACTTGGGGAGGGTCACACAGCTGGTCCTGTGTGGTCTGACCTCAGAGTCCACACTCGTACTGCCACACTCACGTGACTTCTGAGTTAGTCTTCCATTGTTTTTTCTGCTCATCTCCCTTTAAATGGACACTGCATTATATACATTAATACCTGACCTTGAAAGCAATTAGAAAGACATTATAGTTTGGGTTGTGTGGGTCTGCCCATTAAATGGAAAAGAGCAACTAGGGCCCGCAAATCAGAGGTCGTCACCTCTAGAGCGAAGAATAATCACCTGAGTGTGTCTGGTCATTTCATGAGTGGGGGTGTGGGGAAGGTCAGCACTACACCACACATGAAGGTGCACGAATCCAGTCGTGCCAGTGAATGAAAAACCAAGCTCAGCCCTGACCAGTGTGGCTTGGTTGGTTGGATATCGTCCTGCAAAGTGAAAGATCGCCGGTTCTATTCCCAGTCAGGGCACACGCCTGGGTTGCAGGTTTGGTCCCCAGTCCGGGATGTGCGGGAGAGGCAAACGATTGCTATTTCTCTCTGACATCCATGTTTCTCTCCCTCTCTTTCTCCCTCCCTTCCTCTCTCTCTAAAATACATAAATAAATAAATAAACAAACAAATAAATGTATGTCAAAAAATCACACTCATTCACCTTCACCCATCCGTGCCAAGCACCCAAACACTAGCTGACAATAATGCAGTAGGTTTGCCCTATCTCGCTCCAATTGCTGATCCATATTACCTCACAAGTGGTACTTAAGAGCCCCACGTTTGGCTCACCGAGACCCATGGTCTGGGACGCTGCAGGACATGTTACGACTGGTGGGTTTTGAGTCCTTTCAGAGCACTGTGGGGGTGACACAGGGTCATCTGCGGATATAGAAACCGCACTCAGAGGGGTTAGGAAGTTTGCCCAAGCGACAATGGTCGGAGGCTGTTGGACGCCAGCATGCCCGACACCCAGCCTTTGGTCGTCACTTGGACGCGGAAGAACACTCCTCCGCCCCCTCCTGTCCTGCTGAATTCTTGGCTGATTATTTTAAGAAACGCTTTTGCCTGATGGAATAACTGAACGCAGCACACGCAGGACAAAGAGGTGAGGGAGAGCCTCTCCCTGTGGGCGAAGTGCTGTGAGGCTTGGGGTGGGGTCTTTGTCACCGCCGAGCCCCGCCCACCGGCCGGTTCCTGGCTCCCAAAAGCCTGCCAGTCAGTACCTGCAGAACACCTGGGCTGATGTATTTTCATACCGAAGACAAATCTACCTTCCAAACACTTCTTTGGCGGCCGTGTAGCAAACTGTGGTTGAGAGCAATCAGGATCTGCCACTTTCTGCTCCCGCGACCTTGTTATGAAGTTTGACCTCATCGTACTGGAGTTTCCCCACTTGCAATGGGGGTCACGTACACACCTCACAGGGCTCTTGTGAAGATAACGTGTGCTAACCACTTGGAAACATGCCTGGCCCCGGTTATGTGCTCAGTAAAGGTCAGCAGCCGTGATCACTAACGAACCTGTCAGCTCCCATCCATCTGGCCCTCCACCTCGGGTCCACATCGCCATTTCCGTCACCCGACCTTCTGTGACAGCCTCCGCACCAGTCTCCTGTTTTCGTGCTTGTCCCATTCTAATCCACTTTCCACGCGATGGCCAGCGTGTCAGGTTTTTAAAACAGAAGTCCGATCGTGTTACTCCTCCACCCTCAATCCTGCGCTGCTTCTTACGGAACCCGGAGCAAAATCCAAATTCCGTAGTGAGGGCTGGCCCCTGCCCCCCTCTCTACGCGTCCTCACTTAGGCACTGTGCCTCCATCCTTCCAGTCGTGGTCCGGGACATTCTCCCCCCTTCCCTGCCTGCCCCTTGTGACAGCTGCTTGTCCTTTGTGACCCCCCCCCCCGCTTTGTAAGGTCCCCTATGGTCCCTGGGGCTCTCATCACGACTTACCGCTTATTTGCTCTGTGACTAGAGGTTTGGACCCCAATGAGGGTAGGGCCCCCCCTGTGACCTTCTCTCTGTATCTCCCACCCTTGGATGAGGGTCTGGAACCTAGCAGGTGCTCAATAAACAGTTTTTGAAGGAATGTAGCAGTCCGAAATGAGAAAAACACATCAAAGGCACTTATGGGCAATATAGGGCCATTATTGGTTTGCTGCTGCTTCATAAAGGGCTTGAGAAGGAGTTTTTTTCCTGGTCCCAACCCAACACCAACAACACAATCACACACGCCTACGGCCCGGCAGATAAAAGATACGTTGACCATTAAAGGTTCCACCACCTAGACCGGATCGAGCCTTTCGTTCACACCGTCGAGCAAATGACGTACTTCAAAAAAGATCAAAGAGCATTTCCTCAATTTCTAGCATGAAAAAACGTCTAGCCAGATTACTTGGAACCACTACATCAAAACAGCTTTTCACTTTCAGACACAGCTTTGAACCTGAAGACTGAAACGGCTCGGGCCTGCGTGTGCCGCGCTCACGCCAGCTGCTGCAGGAGAGGACGCTGTGTCGCCCGCATCCTCTGCTCGCCCAAGGCTGGGAGCCCGGCAGGACGGCGGTCGCCCGGTCTGTGAGCTGTTTCACAGAAAGCCGGATGCGGTTCAGCCCGTTTTCCTCACCAGCACCACTCGCTGGAAAACTTTCATTAATTGGTGCTCTGAGGCAAGAGGGGGTTTTCTTGGCCCACCCGCCAGCTCCCAGGCAGACTTGCGGACTGGCCAGCTGAGCTCTCTTAAAAACTGACCTATGTTGAACCAAACTCGTAGAATGTTTGTGAGATCAAATTTGCTCTTTTCTGCTCGCTCAAAGTCAGTTCTGCTCTGCAAATTTCCATAGCATTGCGGCCAAGAGACAGATGCCAGGAGTGACCTCGGGTTGGGTGTGGGGAAGACCCTAACTTTCCCAAGTTTTCCAAATCAGCCACTGTACCCTCTTGTGGGTGCACCTGGGTTTCGGTAAGGACACCTGTCTCTGTCATTTTTTTTTTTTTTTTTCATCGCCAACCTGCTGTGCTGAGGCTGCGCACAGAGCTGCAGCCTGCAAGAACGCACCCTCCTTCCGGGGTTGGTGCCTCCTCCGCCTGCTCAGACCCTGAGGCTGAGCCAGAGAAGTCCCCCAAAAGCCACGTGCTTCTGCCAGCCCGTACTGGCACCAGCCACTTTGCCTGTGAGAGCTCCATTCAAAAACCACGTATCTTTGGGACGAGGAAGGGTTGTTCAAACGTAAAACTTGAAGTGGAGATCACATATCTGATCCGAATTCTAGCTGCTTTGCGTTCTTCATAGGAAGCCGTCTTCTGTTCCTTTCGTTTCTTCCTCTTTTCCTTTTTTTTTTTTTTTTAAGACACCAGAACATGAGGTACTTGTGTACCCACGGCGAAGTGGGTATTTCTGTTTCTGGGTAACGAGGCTCTAAACGCTGAGTTGATTGTTCACCACCTGATCAGCGCTGTTTTCTGTTTTTTGTTTTCAAATAGTCAGGAAGGGTTTTGCATTTAGACTTCATTCTACTGAGACCCCCCCACCCCCCGCCCCAAGAAGAAGAACCACACAGCAGCCACCCAGGACCATGGCCACGGACAGATTTCCTTTCAGGAGAAGGGCCATTCCGATCAGCATTCAGTCCTCTGGCCTTGAGCTGCCTGCCGCCTCCTGGCGGGCTCTCCAAAGGCAAATGCACACTCTGTACAGGGCCCTCACTTCTCTGGCCACCCCTGCTTTGAATTTACAAAAAAGGATTCGGCCAATGCCCACAGCTCGTTTCCTGCAAGCCTGTAAGTACTTTAGTCAGAACGGTGGTTGGGAATATTTTATGTTACTTCTATCAATCTTAGAATAGGGCAGTATGAGCTCCCTTGTCGGTTTAGTTACTGATGTAACACACAACAAAATACAGCCCTGGGTCGTGTAAGACGTGTTCCATCAGCATCACGGCCTCAACTGTAAAACTGGTCGGAAGGCACGACTTGTGGGCGCACACTGGAAGGAAGCATGGATCCCGCACGTGCACGAGGTCTTCCGAGCGCCATCGTTACCTGGAAGCATGGATCCCGCACGTGCACGAGGTCTTCCGAGCGCCGTCGCTACCTGGGCATCCTGGCGCCTTCCTCACCCCGCGTGTGTTTGGACACGGCTGCTGGCGTGGCAGAAATGGCAGCGGCAGCTACGGCAGCGGCACCCCAGGCAAAGAGGCAGGGCTTTTCCTTCTGCATGTAAGTTCTCTGCCGCTGAGGCCGCAAGCCATGCTGGGTGTGTGCAGGAGGGGCGGGCCCCCACTCAACCACCCGGCCAACGACATCGCTTCATGTCTCCGGGCGAACTTAGGCCCCGGGAAAGACAAGCATGCATCCAGGCTTTCTGGCTTCCCAGTCATGGATCTGTTTCTCAGATGACAATATTGTGGTTTCTCATTAAAAAAAAAAAAAAAAAAAGGAAAGAGAAGAATACTTCCTACAGAGAACCCGGCAACCAGAACTCAGATGGGATTTACAGCTTCATTTTCACACGACGATCTTGCACGCAAAGTTGGGAATTGGGATTACATCATGTGTGCTACTAAATTCATATTCTGAAAACATGCTCCAGAAAGGAGTTCTTCATTAAAAACTGAAATCTTTCCATGTGTCTTGGGGGGAAAAATAGCAAAATATATTGAGGAGGAGGAGGAGGAGGAGGAGGAAGTTACGACTTAATGATTAAAAAATGTAATTTACAATGATCTACCTCAGTGATCTCCCTTCATAGTTTCATGAAAAAAGTACTGTAATCACCTACAAGCTTATTCAATTGGTCAGCACCACCCAGGGGGTCAGGAAGCCATGGTGTGTCCTGTGTGCTCCAAGGCCGAGGGAATGGGTTGAACTAGAAGATGGATAGAATGTCAAGTTAATGCTCTTTGTGTTCTCACAGGGTGGACACTTCCAACATTAAACAATCCGGTTTTAAATCTCTGGGGTCGGAGTGCTGATTGGCCCAGGACACGTGACGAGGGACCTGTCCTGGGGGTAATTACTCATTTCACAGGGCATGACAATAGCACGGGAGTCCCGCAAGAACACGTCCGTGTTATTTTTAAAAATGCGTGTTGACATGCGGGGGGTAAAGCAGCATGATGACCAGTGTCTGCTGGATATGACTCGGAGAGGTGGGGCACCAGAGGGACAAGTGTGGCACCGTTTTAACAGCGACCTGACCTTGGTGACAGGTGTCCGGGCAGGTCTCCCCTCCTCGCTTGGCACTGCTGACATGTGGTGACAAGAACTCCCTGGGGGTGGGGGGGCTGTCCCATGTGATGTGAGATGTTAGCAGTGTCTCCGCCTCTAGATGCTGGTGACAACCCCCAGTGTGAACAACTGGAACCGGTCTCCAGACATGGTCAAATCTCCCCGGGGACGCAAAGTCACCCTCCGCTGAGGATAATGTACTCTGATTCCTTCTTCTTGAGGATATTTAAAGGGTTTCAGAATAAGAAGCTGATCAGTGAAAGGAGGAACAAAGGCGTGAAAGCTCGCCCTGCGGATTCCATCTCCTGGACTGTTGGGAGGACATTCCTGAGGGGGGTGGCAGCACACGCCAGCTGGACCTCGGCCCCAGGACACCAAGGTGTGTGGACAACCTCAGGCCAGAGAGCCAGCATCTCAGGGGCCTGGGGCCCAGGGGGACGCATTGGGCAAAGGAGCATCGGTCTCCGATCGCACGATATTCCACTTGCTCTCTCCTCTGTGCTTGCTCCCCCTCTCTCCCTTTGTCTCCACACAAACCCAGTTGATTCTTCCTTAACTAAGGCTAGGTCACACATGCCATGGCCCTGAACCCCTAAACACTCCGGGGTGCACTTCCCACAAACAGGGATGTTGTCCCACCGATCACGTACGCCACCCCACACCAGTCCATGTCCTCGCTGCAGCACGTCCGCCTGCTCTTTCATTCATGTTTGACCTTGACAGTGGACATGGGGGTGCTCTGTGCAGCACTCAAACCCCTCCCAGGACAGAATCCAGTCCGGGGTCAAGTCCGCTCACCTCCTTTTTTCTTTTTTAAATGAACGACTTTGAGCAATAATTCACATACCATATGATTCCCCCATTTACAATGTGCAGCCCGGTGGTTTTCGCTCTATTCGAAGAGTTGTGCGACCGTCCAGCACAATCTGATTTTACAGAACATCGTCGTCCTCCCTTTGCCTTTGACCCTGTACTCCTGAGCCTCAGCCTCCTTGAGTCTGAAACATTTCTGAGGCTCTTTTCTCTTTATGATGCTGTCATTTTTGATGATTACAGTCCCCCTCCTGTAATAAAACATTCCTTATTTTGGGTATATTTCCCTCCAATTCCTTGAGGTTATCCATTTTCAACCAAAATGCTCCCTTGTGGACCCTGTGTCCACCGTAGGCTGTCCCCTACGTGGGTCCTTGGTGCTCATCTGTCCCCGCTGCTGACTTCGCTGTTCACTTCGGGCACCTAGTGAAGGTGGTGTCTGCCTGCCTCCCTGCTGTGACTCCCGCCAGGGTGCGGCCTCCAGGGGCTCCTCATGGACCTCTCCGGCCCTGGGAGAAGGGACGGCCTGCTGCTCTCGGGCCCAGCGCTGAAGCTTCAAGGGGCTCGTCCCAGGCTCCCCGCTGAGCGGCCACCGACCCTAAGGTATCCGGCCCACGGGAGGCTGCCCGCTGGCTTATAACCGCTCGTTTTACTCTGCGGCTGCTTCCAGCCCTCCAGGACCACGGGGGAGGAAAAGAACGTGCTCCGGAGGCAAGGCCGTCTGCGCTTCCCTGGAGGCACCGCCGCCACGCGGAGGAGCGAGCTGCTTCCACTCAGGGGCCTCGCTGAAATCGGGGCTGACCACGACCAGGCCCTTGTCCCCAGCCGCTCCGCCTTGTTTCCTGCTCTGCCTCAGGCCTTTCACCACTTTCCTGATGTCGCCAGAGCAACCCATGGAAGCCACGCCTTTCCTCCCCTGCAAGGTGGGAAGAAGGTGACAGGGAAGGGGAAGCCGAATTAGCCACTGAGGGACAAAGACGGAGCGAGAGACGGCTTGTGGACCACAGGTGACACGTGGTTCTACGGGACCCGCTCTCCCTGTGGGCAAAGCAAACTTCGTGCGCCCTGCTTTCTGTGCTCGACATGGCTAAGAGCTGCAGAAACAGGGCGGGGGCCTGCCCCAGGCCAGCAGGACGCTTCTGCTCAGGAAGCGTGGGGTCAGGGTGGAGACCACCGCTGGAGCCCCAGCCCCGCGGCCACGGTCGGAAACAGCCACACGGACCAGGACGTCGCTTCACAGAGAGCCTCAGCCAAAGAAAACAGAGCAGCGCACATGGGAGGTGGTGTCTTCACAAACAGCAAAGAACCCCACCGAGAGTCACCCCTGCAGCTTCAGGCAGCCCGTCTGCGCGGAGGTCACCAGGTCCCGCAGCCAGGTGCTGAGAACCGCCACTCTCCCAAGCCTGGGCCTGCCGGCTGGCGGGGCAGTGCTGCAAACTGTTATTATTATTTCATCGTAACGATAACAATTACTCAGAAAAATAAAAACCAAAACAGGCAAACCATGGGAACACCGAGAGGAGGTTTCTTTGGACTTTTATTTTAAACATATGTTTCTCAAGCGGTCAGTGCACGGTGCCAGAAACACAGCGTCGGGTCTATTTTCCTTCTGCTGCGCACACGGCCTGCTTCGGAGACGGCCTGCAAATGCCCCAGATTCCTCTTCTCTCATCAAAAGCGATCAAGGAACAGCACAAGCAGTTCTGAAGCACAACCTGGTTACTTCATCCGTGCGGAGAGTGACGCTTGGGCGACAGGAGCGTGAAGTTGCTTGGGGCCGTGGGGGAGAGGGCTCGCTCATCTGTGCGGAGCAGACGCCATGCTTCGCAGAATTCTGGGACGCTGGCCCAGCCACGGGCTGCCCTGCGCGTGGGTCGTGCAGGGCGAGGGAAGACCCTCCACTCCCGTTCTGGCGTTTTATGGGGCCATGGTGTCGTGTAAGGGAGCCCAGGTGGCTTTCTATTACCACAGGTGGGCAGGATATTCTAGTGCCTTCTTCTGGCAGTAGGGGGCCTGGAAGCTCCCTCCCTGGAGCCATGGGATGGAAACCCACCCTCTCGGTGTGAGAGCTCAGCACGGGGAAGCGGCTGCCCTCGCTCTCACCTCGTGCTCCATGCAGAGCTTCTCCGAGGGAGTTAGTTCACCAGAGTCCGCAGGCCCAGGGTCAGGGACCAGGAGGCTAATGAGATAAAACAGACCATGCACCGCGCGAGCTCGCTGATGTCACTCAGCACACATAAGAACCGCAGGACCCTTCCAAGTGAAGTAAGGAACATTCCTGGGGACTCCACCAGCAAGGGCCTCATGAATTAATATGCATTCAAGGCCTTCTCGGCCCCACCTCGCCCCCGCCCTTGGCTTCAAAGGTTCACAACTCAAGTGAGAAGAGCAAACAGCGCTCGCTGCCCAAAGCCCCGGTTCAAAGTTCTGGCTTTGTTATCCTTCAGCATGGAATTAATTATCACAAGGCCTCTTAGGGGATTCGTTTACATATGATACAAAGTGGGGTGTGCTGTCATTTTAAATAAGGACCCTTAAATGAAATCTAAGATGTACAACGGGAAGAGAGAATACAAAATCAGGAACGGCAGGGCCATGCAGTTTCGAGAACTCCGAACCACTGAGCGAGGGCACAGTGTAGCTCGCATTCAGAATAAGGAAACAGCCTCACCAAGCACATTCTGGGTTATTCGGCTGCCAGAGGAATGCAGTTCTTTTGTTTCAACTGCATAAAAAGCAACAATGTAACTAAAATATGATCATCTTTGAGCCCCAAAATAATGACCTTACAGAAAATAAATTGGAAGAGAAACTTAATTCATAAGGGCTTTTAAAGAAATCTCCGTCACTTAAAGGAGGAAGATTTTCATGGTTAAACATAAGGTGATTCTTAGTGTGATGTCAACGGACCATAGACTCCTTCCTCCCAGGGTTTGCCCGAATCTGTAGTCCTGGCTCCTAATTTTGCAGAAAAGGGCTCCCTTCACTTAAATAAGCAGCATCCCACGTGCGCAGAGCTGTAGTGAGTCTGTCATTGTGCGATGTTTTAAGCAGGAGGGTGCCAAAGCAGGGAGAGAGAAGGACGGGGGCGGGGGCGGGGGCGGGGGCAGCCTGGTCGAACGCACTCAGCATCCTTTTACGGCTGCAAGCCACTCCAGCTGCCTGGTGGGATGCGTTTGAGAGCCTTTATGAAAGGAGAGTCCAGGTTGTTCAGAAACACTAAGGAAATGTAACTTTACCGAGGAGGAAATAGAAGATAGCATATGATTGTTAATGCAAAAAAAAAAAAAAAAAGAAAAGAAAAGAAAAAGTAAAGGAAGAGAAGATAGGGGCTTTGATGCCCGTGAGATGTGGAACACTCGTGATTATTAATGTTACTGTTACAGAATGAAGTGGCCACCATTTGTGGTGCTCCTACTACCTGTCATGAAGAGGGCGGAGCACACTTTCATTTAGTTCTTAAAAAGGCTCCTCAGGCCCCAGGACTGTGCCCGTGGCAGGGAAGAGACACCACCCGGTCAGTAAACGGCAGATGCAGGGTTGCCACCCGCTCCAGACACAGCTTCAAGGTTTCCCACTGAAGATTCAAGACTGAGAGGAACAGGTTTGTTTGTTTTTTCCCCATCTGATTATTTAAAAAATAAAAGTAAACAATATTTTGGTTCAAGAATTCGGGAAGGAAGCCTGGGGAGAAGCTAGATACAAATCTGCAAGAAACAGAAGTCAATACAATGTAACGAATAAAACGGCAAAATCAAGAGCTGCCCCGTGCTGGGTTCGCCTGCAGCAGAGGATGGGAAGGGGTTGCTGAGGACCTGCAGGGGGTCCTGCCTTACCAGGCTCTCCGCAGTGAGAAGGAAGCGTTTGCATGTGGCTGTAGGCACTTGGATAAAAGCAACGAGCTACTCAAATCTTCGGCCTCTTGTGCAGCTTCGTTACATAAGAATCTCTATGTGTTCATTCAATTTAATTAGTTAACCTCAATTTGAATAAAATTTTAGTCTCTGATTTTCCATTTTTTTCCTAACAATAATTGAGTAAGCTTTTGTGTCTCATTTATGGCTATCTCTGTCATGAGAAATGGCCGAGCGGCTATCTCTGCGCCTGCGTCAGACAGTCAAGCATCTGGACCGCTCCCAAAACCTCTGGGAATGGGGTCGACACTCACGGGTGGAGAGTGAATGCAGTCTCCAGCAGTGAAACAACAAACAAACGAAGAACAACAAATACATGTCTGTGGTTACAAAGTTACAAAATGCCACAGCAGAGGAGTTCCCTTCTGGATAACGTGGTACTGCTACCAACTCACGTTTTTATGGAATGACGGAATTTTATATGCAAATCAATCAAACATACTAGAAAATAGAGAAAAATACTCCTTGTATTTCTCTTGGGCTTACCTAAGTCCTCCCTGAAGGACACTACCAGGTACTATTATTATTATTATTTGATAAAAAACCTTTAAGATATTTCTGTGAACAGCAATTGAAAACTTACACCGGTGTCAGCGTCTCTTTTGTGGAAAAGAGCGATACCTTACAAAGCAACCCATTTCTTTGTATGCTTATAAAAATGGTTCATTTCTCACTCTCCTTTTTTTGATACCAAAAGTACTAGCACGCAACAAAACACAGGCTGCGGACAGAAAGACAAGATCGAAGCGACTCACAAGATAGAATCAGAACATTTGGCAAAGACTGTCCCTGCGAGTACCAGGAGGAAAGCAGGAGGCAAAGCGGGCCCGTTGCACGCCCTCGGATCGGAACCGCTGCTACCCACGCCCGCAGCCCCCGGTCACCGTGACTGTGTTTTAACTCAGGAATGTACGCACAGTGTGTGTGGGGGTCTCTCACTGTCCCCACCAAGAGCTGTCCTAAGGACCCACTAAACAGGCAGCAGGTCTGAGAGGGAAGTTTACAGTGAGACATGCATATAGCAAGGAAATCGAAAGATCTCAAATGAACAGCCTCAAGGAACTAGAGAAAGAAGAACGAACGAAGCCCAAAGTTAACAAAAGGGAGGAAATAAAAATTAAAGTGGAAATCTATGGAATAAAGACCAGAGAAACAATAGCAAAGTTTAGCGAAACTAAGATCTGGTTTTTGAAAAGATAATCGAAATTGACAAACTTTTAGCTACGCTACAAAAGTAAATAAAGAAAAGACTCGGAGAAAATCAGAAGTGAAAGAAGAGACGTTGCAATTGCTCCTACAGAAAGGCATAGGGTCGTGAGAGTACTATGAATAATTATATGCCAACAAATGGAATAACCTATAGAAATGAATAAATTCCTAGAAACATACAGCCTCCCAAGACTGAATCAGGAAGAAATACAAATTCTGCACAAACCAGGAATAAGTAAGGAGATTGACTGTGTAATAAAAAACCTTGCAACGCAGAAAAACCCAGGACCAGATGGTTTCACTGGAGAATTCTACCAAACCTTTAAAGAAAAATTAATGCCAATCCTTCTCAAATTGTTCCAAAAAATTGAGGAGAAGGAAACACTTCCAAACTCATTATAAGAAGCCAGCATTAACCTGAGAGCAAAGCCAAACACCAGATGAGGACACGACAAAAAAACTGTAGACCGATATCCCTGATGAGATTAGATGCTGAATATCTCTCTCCATGTGCCTATTGGCCATCTGCGTGTCTTCTTCAGAAAGATGTCTGTTCAGATGCTCTGCCCATTTTTTTAATTGTGTTGTTGGGGTTTTTGTTGTTGCTATTGTTGAATTGTATGAGTTCTTTATATATTAACCCCTTGTTGGATGTATAATTTGAAATATCTCCTCCCACTCGGCGGGTTGCCTCTTTGCTTTGTTGATGGTTCCTTTGTGTGCACAAGCTTTTCATTTCGATGCAGCCCCCCCCCCCACCCGTTTATTTTTGCTTTTGTTCCCCTTCCCTCTGAAGTCAGTGCCACAGAAAGCAGCACCAAGGCGCCGCCACCTACGTTCTCTAGGGATCTCACGGTTTCAGGTCTCGCCGTTTGGGATAACACGAATGAACCTCGAGGGCACCACGCTGAGTGAAGTCAAAGGAGAAAGACAAGTACTGCATTGTTTCACTCGCATGTGGGATGTAAAAAAGAAACAAATGAACAATAACAACAACAAAACCCAAAACAAAAATGAACTCATTGATACAGAGAACAGATGGGTGACTGCCGAAGGGAAAGGGGGTCGGGGGACGAGCAAAATGGGCGGGCCATCCGTGGTACGGCGATGGGCGACAGAGTCTTGGAGGTGGTCATAGACAAACGTCGAAGGAGAGTGTTGTGCATGTGAAGCTTATATAGTAAAGACATTCTGTAACTGCGTACGGTGACCCCTGTTAAAACAAACAAATGTGCAAAGAACTTCCCCCAAACCGATCTGAGAGAGGAAGTTGAAGCAATTCAGAAATGTTTGACCACGTGGGCCAAAAATAGGTTGGACCTTCTGAAGGCTAAAAACAATCATATGTAGTCTTTCTGTGTTTTGACTACGTTCAGAGTCACATATTAACTGATTTTGTAAACACTGAGGAGTGACAAAAGCCAGGCTGGGTGCTGGGGACACAAAGAGGAGTTACACGGGGACCATGTGCTCGAGGGGTGTGTCTGATCTAGTGGGGTGGTCTCAATGTCAACAAGCACAAATAAAGTGTCATGGATGCCAAGCTGGCAGCCTCCGCAGAGGACAGAGCAAGGCTGGAGTCATTATCCGGAACAGGTGCCATACAGACCAGAGCTTCAGAAAGGCTTCTGGGCCCTGGCTGGTGTGGCTCAGTGGATTGAGTGCCAGCCTGTGAACCAAAGGGTCACTGGTTTGATTCCCAGTCAGGGCACATGCCTGGGTTGTGGGCCAGGTCCCCAGTGGGGGGTGTGCAAGAGGCAACCACGCATTGATGTTTATCTCCCTCTCTTTCTCTCTACCTTCTCCTCTCTAAAAATAGATAAATAAAATCTTTAAAAAAAGAAAAGAAAATTAAGCCTTTAAAAAAAAAAAAGAGAAAGGATTCTGAGGTGTGAGAACTGGACACTGATACCTCTTCTTGGTGTTTGGACATGTTCTTTTACAATATTTTGAAACCCATGTGTAGAAGTTATTCTTCAAATAGAAATATTCTTTAGGGTCTAAGGTCCATCTAATATCTTACTGAAGAATACCGACAATATCAGCATAAATAACGGAAGTTATTTGGGATGATTCCCTGTCCCTGGTGCTGCCACATGAAGCATTTTCTAGTCCTTACAACAAGGCCAGGCCCCATTGTTACTCTAATTTCTGTGTAAAGGTTGATGCTGGGAAAGGTGAAGAATGTTCTAAAGGTCGTACAGCCAGGAAGCAACTGCACAAAGACGAGAGTCTGAGCTTCCTGACTCCAGGGTTCAAGGTTAGGCTAGAGCAAGGAAAACCTTTCGGAGTGTTCTGCACTCAAGAACCAGGCTCTGGGACTCTGGGAAAACACATCAACGACCCACCTCGGGCCTCGCACCATAGGTGTGACGCTTGCGGGTGTGCATGGGTGGCTGTGCGCGGCTGACACAGAAGGCTGGTTACCACACTCAGGAGAAGGGAAAGGTGAAGCCCTGGACTATGAAATGGAAAAAATGTGGGAAATCGATGGGTGAAAGGTAAGCTGGATACTGCCTACACCACGTCTTACTTGGTCCGTTCGGGCTGCTGCACAAAGTACGGCAGACGGCGTGGCTCACCAACAGCGGAACTGGGGTGGTCAACGGTCTGGAGGCCGAGTTTCCGAGACCAGGAAGCTGCATGGCCAGGCGAGGGCCCTGTCCCCGTGAATAGCAGCACCTTCTCACTGTGTCTTCTCAGGGCAGAGGGGTGAGGGAGCTCTCTGGGGCCCCTCCTACCAGGGCACTAATCCCATTCATGAGGGCTCCACCCCCATGACCTACTCACCCCCCAAAGACCCCTCCTAATAGCATCCCCTTTAAGGGTTAGGATTTAAACATACACATTTTGGGGGTGGGGGCACCGACATGCAAACCATAGCGATATAATTAATTATTCTTTTTTTCTCAAAAAACATAAGCCCCACTATCTGTCTGTCCAACAGCTGGTCTAAAAGGATTTAAACCAAGTAGCAAAGTGCCTCGTTTCCCTCATATAAATGTTTATGAAGTTTCAATTCGTTTTTGCATTAGAAGTTATTGATCCTTTCCCCTATTCAATTATAAACCCTTAGGACCTCCAAAGAAGCTTCTCAGAAAGGAAGTCAGCGACCAGTATGTCTGTGACTTTACTGGCTTCCGCTCCCCCGTGCGGCACTGCGCTTCTGGGGAGAGGGTTGTCGTTACTAAAGTCACACTGCAGACACGTGGGTCACTGAACCACTGGCTGGAAGCATTCTGGAAGAGCAGGAAGTGCAACTGCATTTCAGACGAGGACATTGCAGGCACTGCTTTTAGCCTGACAATGCAAACAGTGGATACTGTTGGATAAAGCTTACACTGTTAAAGCAGATACTGTTTTATTAGCTTAAAGCTTTGTTAGCTTAGTAACCTAAGAATTAATAAAGTATCTGATGAATTTACAAGCAGATTGCATTATGCTGGGATTTGGGTCAGGATTTTATTAATTCCTCAAGATAATTCCAAGAGTTATATTGATTTACATCACAGGGCACCCGTGTCCTGCTGTTTCATCAGCAAGTGTATCTGTGTACGTACCCTTCCATCCATCTGTCCCTCCCTCCCTCCCTCCCATCTACTCGTCCACCCACCCACCAAAGAAACTTCAAAAAGCGCCTGTATTATGTTGGGGGAGTGAAAGACTAACGTGACAAACAAGTCAAAGGAGAATGGGGAGCACCCCGAGAAGAGCCAGGCTGTGGGTCTCACCTCCACGTCTTACTGGGTGAAGACTGCAGCCTTGTGCCGGCCTTAGCTGGCATTGTACCAATGCGCCGGTGTCTCGGCGGGAAGCCTGGACAGACAGAAGCTACGAGGCCCTGAGGGCAGCCCTGGGAGTTCCATGAGAGGTCGCAGGAGCCTCCCCCCCCCCCCCGCCCCAGCCTGGGAGGGAGCTGAGACCCACTGGGAGCTCTGACCACGTCTGCCGCCCTTAGCTGCGTCTCCTGGTCAGCGACATCCCCCTGCGGCTACACGGGAACGCTGCTCAGAGCGGCGGCGCAGCCCGAGCCTTCCGAAGGCATCGGGGGCCCTTCACCGGGGAAGCACATCCAGACTGAAACTCAACCTCACGCCGCGCCAGCACTGCCACTCACTCCGTGACGGTGACGGCGAGGGCGGCGTGCGGCGTGTCGGCACCCACCCATCTGCCGGGCGGCTGGCGTGCTTCCTCCAACAGGGCTTGGCAGGAGCATTTCTGCTTCAAATACACAGAGACGCGGAGGGGAAGGGCGGGAGCCAGTCAGACACGGACGCTCGGGTTCAGGTTTATGCCGCAGCACGGAGTGCTTCTCGGCAGCATCCGGGACACAACGGGCGTCTAATCAAAGAGCCATCTATTCTGCCGCAGGTGCAAGGACTTGAACATGCAGCCTAGACTTATCTAGCTGGACGGAAAGCTGTTCACTACCAACTGTTCTACTGATCACTCATTTAGTTAATATTTATTGAACTACTGGTCTTTTCAAAGTAGCCTTCGTGTGGGGTGGGGCAGGCAGAAAAGATGTCCAAGAGCGGAAGTATCAGATTCTGCCTGGGGGGAAGTTTAACATTCCAAAGGAGTTGGCGACTTGCCGCACGTGGGATGAAGCGAGCACAAGGCCTGTCGAGGCGACGGGATGGAGCCACAGGGGCGTCCTGCCCACAGGGGTGACTCCCCAGTCTGACGTCAGAGCCTCGGGGCTCAGCCTCCCATCCAGGGCTTCCGATGCTCGACCCCCGTGTCCCAAGAGCCAGAACATTGCCGTGTGCAATTGGGGCTTCCCGTTCTTTTCAGCTCCATTGGGGCACAACAGACAAAAGTGCGAGACACTTAGAGGGTCCCTGAACTCACCCGTCGCCTCACACGTTTATCCTTTCGTTAAGTTCTACGCTCAGCAATTTCAACTGCACCATCCAGTCGCCAGTTACACAAGCCCGGCCACCCCGCTGTGCGTGGGGTCCTCAGCCCTCGCTCACCTCCCGGCTGGAAGTGTGCGCCCTCCCCCCAGCCTCTCCCTACTTCTCTCACCCCCAGCCCCTGGCAGCCACTTCCCCTCTCTCTGTTTCTACGACTTTGACCTTCTTAAGAAGTTGCAGGTGTAATGATGCGACACAGCATTTCTCTCTCTCCCTCCGCCTTATTTCACTCACCAGCCCGCCCTCAAGGCCCATCCATGTTGCTGCTGATGACAGCAGCCCCTTCTTTTTAAGGGCTGATGGTACCGTACACTGGGTGTGCACTTCCTGATTTCCACATGGCCTTGACCCCCACCCCCCCAACTGAGGGGCGTTCCCATACGCACACAGGCTATTGTGCATCACGCCGCCGTACCTGCGGGAGGGCAGACACCTGTTCGGCCATTGGCCCCGTTTCCTCTGCGTAAATACCCAGAAGTAGCACCGTGGGATCCTGCGGTGCTTCTATTTTTAATTTCCTGAGGGTTTCTGTTTTCCACTGCGGCTTCACCCATTAGCATTCCCACCAATGGCACAGGAGGGCCCCTTTTCTCCGTCCCCTCCCCAGCATCTGTTATCGCTTGCCTTTCTGATGACGCCAGCCTGACAGGTGTGAGGTGACATCTCACTGCGCTTTTGATTCGGCTTTACGTCGTAAAACACCTCACCCAGCCCCAGGAAGACCGCCTGGCTGTGCCCACCTCCTCCTAGCAGAGTGGCTTTTGGGGTGAACAAAGGCAAAGCATAAGCTTCGTGGAAACATATCTGGCAAGGAAGTGACATTCCCTGCACTTAAACATGTGTCCATCCGTACTCCGACTTTCAGGGAGCGCGTCTGCATTAACCTCTTCGAACACCCCCGGCCCTCTCCAGAGCGCTGGGGGCTCAGCAAGGCAACGGTGCGATGGCCTCCAACCTCTGAGCCCTTGAAGGCAGAAGCAAGAGCCATCTGCCAGAACCCACACACCGGCATCCCGCAAAAGTCTAACGAAGGGATGGATGGACGGGTGGAAAGGTGAATAACTGATAGGCTATTCTGCAATCGAAACACAGAGACATTTGGCAATTTACGGCAACCACGCAAGAATCTGCCGGGGCGTCCTGTGCCTCTCACTCACAGCCTCGGCACTGCGGGACCCTCCCTGCGTCCACACGTAAGAAGTGGCTGTCAACACGGAGAGTTAGCGGACACCCTTCCCTTACGTGAGGGCTCTCCTTATCTTGCGCTTGCTTTCCTCCAAAAAGAGGGTAACGTGTCTATTTGATACCTAAACTCATGAGCCAAGGCAACTGGAATCAGTCCTGCCGAATCCATGGCGAGACCAGAATTCTGTCCCACCACAGGCACACAGTTCTGCC
Source organism: Anoura caudifer (assembly GCA_004027475.1). NCBI lineage: Eukaryota > Metazoa > Chordata > Mammalia > Chiroptera > Phyllostomidae > Anoura > Anoura caudifer. The sequence goes on from PVKU01000164.1 coordinate 603,293, forward strand.
CCTGCTGAGACGCGTCCGTCCCCCCTGCCCAGCGCCCACTCAGTCCAGAGAACGCAGCGCTGAACCACCAGGTCGGCGCGAACTGCTCAGCCCTGTTTCCGCGCGGTTCAGGTCTGTGTGGTTGCCTCAGCTGCTTTTTGGTAACGCCAAGTCGGCCAACCCGGGGCTTCCTTATTTTCCCTCGCCGATGAAGGGATTCTCTGCAGAAAGCCCACGGGCTCCCGAGTGCTCTGTAAGACTGCGCTCACGTTTTCAGATGTGTCCCAGAGCTTACCGGTCCTGCTCGGATTTCACGCTTAAACATTCGTTGTTCCATTGCTCTTCCAAATATGACGTACTTAGACTCAAGCATTCCAGTCTTTACGGAGCGATGACAAACGCTGTCTCGCGTTTCAGAGGCTGAAACGGCATTTTCTGTAGGGTGGGCTGAAAGGCTTCAGCACTAGAATTCCATTGTACAGCATGTGGTTTGGTCGGAAGTGGGGCACCTTTAAAGCTCAGCGACCACCTTCCCGGGCTGGTGTAGCTGGTTGGTCGGAGCATCGACCCATAACTGAAAGATCGCGGGTTCTCTTCCGGGCAGGGCACATACCTAGGCTGTGGGTTCGGCCTTTCTTCTCTCTCACTTCCTCTTTCCCCTCCCCTTTCTCTAAAAGCAATGGAAAAAAAGTGTCCTCAAGCAAGGATGAAAAAGAAAAACTAAAGTATTCGGGGACCTTGCTGTTGGCCATCTCTCACCCATGTCACCTCCTGGACACGGGTTGACAGCCACGCTGTGTGGAAGGCAACAGCCTGAGCAGCGAGGTAGGTGGGAAGCACATACGATGCAGCCAGGAAGACCAGAGTCCACGTCCTGCCCGGCCACCTCCGGTGCCCCCCGCACGTGGGCAGCGGACACAACAAGATGCCATCATCCTATCATCCTTTCAGGTGACACATGAGAATCAAAACACTCAATGTCAGTGGCCAACACCACTCCACATGGCAGCAGTTGGTCAAGGGGCACTTTCTGCAGGATTTGGAGACACATGCATGGGCTGGGTTCCCCCTTCCTGGCCCTTTCGTCTCCCCAGGACCTCCTGACACCATGGTCTGGATTTTACTCAGCAAAGCCACGTCCTCGCTCCCACCTGCAGGTAATGACGTAGGGCTGCTATGGGGCGGGGGGTTCACCTGTTCCACTGGCCATCAGATATTCTTTTATTCCGATGTCCATGAAGATGCAGCAACTGGCTGCATCGTACTTTTCAGACATATTTTCGTTTCTAAAGCCATGGTGCACAACGGAAAGTGTCTGAACTTCCCCGTGGGCTTTCTTGCCTGGAAGCCCTGTCTGGCAGGCTGGCAGGCAGGTGGGGCTGTGCCCTACGGTCTATGTGAAACGACGCTGGTGTCATTGAGGAGCCATTGGGAGCATCCTTTTCCAAGTGCTGTGTTCCCGCTGGGCAAGAGTCAAGGGTTGTGGAGCATCCAGGTTCTAGTCACATCTGTTTATTTTAGAACAGGGGGGAAATGATTTTTGTAATGGACCAGAATGGGGTCTATTGCGTGTTTAATGTGAGCCCTGTTAGGGGAGTTACAGTAAGTGCTTTCCCACCAGACAGGAGGGACAAATGGGAGCCCTGCCCACCGAGGGACAGCGTCCAGGTTGGCAGGAGGACCAGACACACCCTCCCGTGGGGCAGCAATGAAGGCGAGGGGAGGATGTGAGTAACAGAGAGCAGACCGAGCCACACGGGCGGAAACGGCCCCCTCCCAGCCCACGCGGCGAAAGCGTTTATTTCACCCGTGTGGCTCCTGTCTCCTGAAACAGGGCCGTGTCCGGTGACAGCGCCCTCCCCGGCTCCGGATGAACGGACCCTCGGAGAGAACATTTTCAAGATAGCCGGAGATTAGCCCGGGGAGGGATGAGGTGACTGTCAGCGTCCCTTGTAATTCTGTAGGTGGATGATGCTTTGTTTAAAAGTTCTGTCTAGACATGCACGGTAATTGCGAGTCCCTGACCTCTGTCGGAATGTCGCCTGCTCAGGCCCACCAAGGGGCGGGGGGAGAGAGAGTAAGAGAGAGAGAAGGAGCTGCTGAGCCCTACTCTCCCTGGGGGTCCGCAGGAGCCAGCCAGGGTCCCACCAGGAATTCATCTCCACTCCTTCCTTTCCCTTCCCTGTCCCAACTGCATGGTGGACAGTGTGCGGCCCCAGGGCCTCCCCCCTACAATGTCCTGGGGCCAGCGGAAGTCTGTGACCGCTCTCAGTAACCACTTCTTTGGAGGGACTCAGTGGGGAATGAATAAAGCAGAGCCTGTGGGTGGGGAGCAGCGCCCCAGTGCCCTGTCCATGGGAAATTCTAAGTGCCATGACCAGCGGGGTCATTGAACGAACAGAGGCACTCGGACCCCCCAGGGACCACCACTCTGAATCTCAGCACTGGCAGGGTCCTGCTCAATGAACGGGACTTTGATGGGACGACAGAATACAGGCACTTTTGTCCATGCGTGATTTTCTTTCTTATCCAAAACAGCTCCAAGGTCCAGACACTGGCAGCTTTGTTGTGTGGACAGGGAACCTGAGGCTCGGTGAGGCTCTTCCAAGGCCTCCCAGTCCCGATGTGAGCAGATCTGTCCCTGACTCCCCAACCTGGGTGGTCTTCCCGTGGAACCCCCACCGTCCTCTCACGGCAGCTTTGCTCTGTCCTGTTTTTAGGTTACTTCTGTGAGTGATGTCACAACTAATCACCTTGCTCATTCTCATGTTCAGGTGCTATTTACAGTTAAAAATCTTTTGCATTGTGGGACTGACTGCGCAGGTAAACCTTTATATCACGTCTTAAAGCACAGTGACAATGAAGGACAGGCGTCCCCAGAGAAAGGCCCCCGCTTTGGCAAGAGTCTCGTGAGATGTGTACGGTTCTCATTCTGTCTCTTTTCTCCCCGACTATGAAAGAAGTGAAATAAAAAACACATGTTACATCGCAAATAAATCATCAAGTGCCTTGTGGCTGCTGGGGGCATTTCAGAAAATGATTTTGACCCTCCTTCTAGCTCCTTCTGAAAACCAAGGAAACGGAAGTGCTGACACGCGGGTGTTCCGTGGGCTCGGCGGATGGCTGGCGTTGCCATCAGCGCGCAGGCGGCTCTGGTCTGGAGTCTCGGCCGGTGCAGACCTGCGTCAGCGGCCCAGCGGGTCTCCTGCCTGACAGTGGCCGAGGCAGCCCTCGGCTAGTTCCAGGTGACTCCAAGGAGACCGCCTGCAGGAGGAGGGGCAGGTGCGTGAGGGGCACAGACCAGGGCATCGGGTGGGAATAAGCCAGGCCCCGCCCACCTGCCAGTGTCGTGAGATTGCTGTTCTTCCCGGCGTTTCGTTATGAGCTAAAGTTAAAGGTGCTTTGAGGACCCTCCCGATGATCAACGTTCATCTGTGTGCTGCGCTGAAGAGCACGCAGCAGCCGCTCTGCCCAGTACCGGCTGCTGCGTCGGTGTGCCGTCATTCCCGCTCACACCCAGGGCAGCCCGGGGAGTGGGACACGCATCCTTCTGGTGGATCTCAGAGGCTGCTCAGCTCCAAAGTGGTTACGGGATGTTTAACAAGTTCTCATAAGCACAGAGGCAGGCCCCTGGCATTTGGTCCAGCATCCTGAGGGCCTACTTCAGCACAGGGGTGCCTGGGCCTCCTGAAATGGCATTGACTTTGTGGGTCTGGAGCTGTGGGTTTCCTCCCCGTGATTCCACCAGAGGCAAAACCATCCAAATGGCTTCCAAAGAGCCGGCAAACTTTACCAAAGGTTTTATTGTCATGCTTTATTGTTTTTAAAAAAATATAAAACATAACGCAATCAACGCAGCTTAGTAAATGACTCCAGGAGACCATCAAGTCAGGGAACTGGTATGATAACAGGTCATACTTAATTTGCAAAGTGGGAGGAATCTCATGGCGACAAAGGAGCGACCTAGCCAAACCCTGACCCAGGTTAAATCGATCGGAGACATGCACTCACTGGACCTACTTATTGCGCATAATAAAACCAGCAGTCGGAACAGAACTGGGTCACAATACCCAGAACGGGCACAGATTCTTCCAAAGACAGAGCAACAACGGTGGCATGAGCATCTCTTTGGTCGGGGAGACAGGCCAGGAATGAGAAACCAGAAACCAGGGTGGAGGGATGGATGTGAAAATGGGGGGTGGGGGGGTGGGTCCTGCCGTGGTGCAGCCCGAACTCTCCTGGAACCGATGCTTCCCTTCCTGGAGTGTTTACATCGGTGAAAGGAGGAGGAGAGCACCGATCTGTAAACACTCCGGGTGCTTATCAGGAGAAGAAGTCAGGAGAGATAAGGCTGCTGGGAAGGCGGAGTGCTGTGTGAGTCACAGCGAAATCCGACTCCGGGCGACCCAGACTCAGACACGGGAGGGTCCTTGGCGCTTGTGTTTTTGACAGCAGCTGCAGACACCTAATAAGAAGCTCAAAAAAAAAAAAAAAATGCTTTCTGGAAGCTGTCAGCCCATCTCTGGGAAGACTAGCGAGGAATGTTTTCCGCTTTCGGAGACAGAGCAAAGGCAAAGGAGAGAATAGGAAGCAGAAACGGATAGTTTCGCTGGTGCGATGGCAGATAAACATGGGATCCAACCCAGCACTTCTTGTCCATGGAGAAAGTCTCCAGTTTTAAGAGACCCCTGGTGTGGACCTCAGGGACTTTTACTCAAACATTGTTTAACTGTATACCAGCGTAACACTAGGTAGAAATGTATGTTTCCAGCCAACCAAAGCAGGTTCACAAGTGAAACTGGACCACCAACCAACAGAACAGTATTCATTCAACCAGACGGATGCTGGGGTTTTGCAGAAACACTCTTGCTCCCATTGAGTTTCAGAAAAATGGGACCCTGGTTCTAGTCCTGATAACACCTGTGTACACAGCGGCTGTTTACACATCTGCGGAACGCAGAAGGGCACGGACATCTCCAGAGTTCCATTGTTTGAATGGGGACATCGGGCCCTGTTGGTCTCTGAAACTCCCCCGGCCAGCCGTCCCCCAGGCCGACATCGACGCAGCAGGATTTAGCATCTTGTTGTTCAAAGCTCAGGTGGCATGAACGTGGTCTCAAAAATCTGCCTCAGCTCTGTCTCAATCTTCAATATTGTCGAAGCCCTAAAAACATCTTCATTTTCTTTTCACTACTCTGTTTACAAATGATAAACTTCTGGGAAATGGTATCGAAAAGATAGGCGTCCATGAAACTGTCAAGAAAAACTACCTAAAATTGGAGAATGAGGCTCGAAGTCAAAGCAGAGTCCATCCGATAAGGTCAAAGCAGAGTCCATCCGATAAGCCCACCGGGGTCTGCGTGGCTAACCAGGGCAGGGGTCAGCCTGCTGCCACTGGAGGCCTGCTTTTTGTGAATAAAACCATCCACACGTCGCCAAAGTCTGCTTTTGTGCAATGCAGGGAGAGCCGAGTAAGTGGGACAGAGTGCAGGCCCCGGAAAGCCTACGATCTTTACTCTCCGGCCCTTTGTGGAGAAAGGCGCCAACCCTTATTCCAGGGAGTGCTTTTGGGTTGATTGACTCTTTGCTGTTGACTGGGGACCAGCCTCTGCCAAGTAAGACGTTGACTCGTGAGACTGATGCCCTGCGAGGGGATTCTGTCGGGTGGCAAAGACAAACCCCAGAGCGGCGGCTTTACGGCCTCAAGGACATTAACCAGTTTTGGACCCAGCGAGCACCCATGCCCTCCTTACTGTCCTCCGAGTCAACTCCGTCACCCTGCAGGCCCCTCCTCAGTGAGCTGGATCGGAGGCTCCCTGCACATCTGCATGCGCGTCATGTGGTTAACTTTCTGAAATGTGTCCTTCGATGTAACGGCTTTGTTCCCCTTTGGCCAGTGGAGCGCACGCCGGGTCGCTGGCCAACTGCACTCAGGGACCGGCTGAGCAATTTCGGTGTGGAAGTGGCCCGTTAGGTGGGACGCAAAAGTGGACGAGAACTGCGGCTGACAGCGCAGTGTGACTGTAACTCATCGGCTCCGACACCTGCACTGCATGAGGCGCGTGCGCTCAGGAAAGGCTGTGTCCCCGAAAAGTCAGCGCTCACTGTGACTGACGGCTCGGGCGTGATCATTCCCCATGGCTCAGATTGCAGAGAGTTCAAGTTATTTTCCTTCCTTTTCTGCGTCGTCTGTAAAGAGCATCTGTTGCTTCTTGTAACCTTCTTCTTCTTCTTCTTCTTTTTTTTCTTTTTTAAGTGGGGGGATTTTAATTTTACAAAAATTTCAATTCAAGGTAACAACATAAGGTCCAAGCACAAAGAGCTGGCTGAGATTCAAGGAGGAAGAGGTGCCTGTTTCTCTTTCTTTCTGAGAACACAAGGGAAGGCCGGCCGCGCAGTTTCAGCAGGAGATGAGGGATGGAGGAAAAATTCGGAGAGGGTGGGGGAGCCAGACTGGTCAGTCTGGCTCATCGTCCTGGGTTGGAGCAAGCTGCTGTGGCCTGGAGGTGGGAAGGAAGAGAGACAGGTAGAAGCTAGAGAGGAACTGGCCCAGCTCTGGGAGCAGGCGGGGCGGGGCAGGGAAACGAGGACGTGTGGCTCAATGGGCGCACCTGAAATCGGAGGCTAGGGCCACGAGAATGAGCAGATGCCTCGAAGGGGGCAGTTCCTCGGGAGTAGACAGGCAGCAGCCAGGCGGGGTGAGTAAGGCGAACGGGAACGCCTGCACGCGTTGTGGGAGGCGGGAGGGAGGTGGCACGAGTCACAGAGAGGGGCCGTACTGGTGGCGCTGTCTCAGGGGACGCAGGAAGGATGCTAACGGAGAAGAAAACTGTTCACGAGCCCCAGCAGCCCGGGAGAGGGTGGGCACCTGGCAGACCTCCGAGGTCCCCACCAGGGGTGAGGTAACATCACCTCCACGAGCTACAGGGGAGGGGTGGAGAAGGGACCTTGGAGTCACCGTGCCGTCGCAGCAGGTCCTGTGTTCAAGTTCGACAAGACAGACCCATGAGAAACGCAAAGACGCAAGTGCACAGCCCTGCACGTGAGGGCTGGCTTCAAACCGAGAGCGCCGGGTCCAGGGTCCGATCTCAGATGGGTGGGCAGGCTCCCTGGCGAGCCCCCGCCACAGAACCTGCAGATGGACACAGGACAGGGTTGAGTCACTGCTGGCAGATGCCACATGATGTCTGGTGTCAACAGACACATCTCAGAGGTTTCTTCTCGGCCCTGCCACGGCTGAGAAGCCACACTATCTGGAGAGAGGTCTAATGAAGTGTCAGACGATGGAATTTACAGGACCAGGAGAAAGGCCAGGGGGCCGCGAGCTCCCCCTCCCCTGTGCCGCTCTGAAGGGGAGCCATCGGGAGGGGCCCGAAGTTCCGGTTTCACTGGCTCTCGCGGTGAAATATTTGCCATCTGGTTTGCTGATGCACAATGTGCATCCAGGGCAGGCGCGGCCTCTTTGCTGGATGCCTATCCGTCGCTTCTGTTTCCAGGCCTGCCCAGCGCACCCCCGCCCCCTGCGGTGGGGCTGCCCCTCTGCCCGCGCCTCAAGTCAGGGCCTCGCACCTGGCAGCCGTCCTTGCGAAGCCAATGCACAACCCATTGGAAACAAACTTGCTTTTCGTCTCAAGGTACGTCTGGGCTTAAACCTGACAATCTGCTCTTTCCATTCTATTTTTCTTTAAACCCTACCAATTTCATGTGTATTTATGAATATATGGTTACTGCCAAATTCCCGGCGATTTATTCACATTCGAAACTCCCAGCTGTGCCGAGGGAAGAGGAGCACATTTTTCAGGAGGGGAAGAAATGACTTTACCCAATATATCAAAACTATGTCCCATTTTATTACCGCGGATCCGATATCAAAGTAAGGGAGTGAGGCTGGAGACGAAGGCCCGAGGATTCCGAGGGCGTGATCCTGCAAGGCGCCCGGCCCGCGCCGCAGCCGCCGGTGCTTTCCGGCTGCGGGAGGACAGGTCTGTGCAGGCGAGTCCTTGGTCTCACTCGTCCAACTACCTGCTTCCCGGGCCACAGACCCCACTGGGCTCAGACCACGAAGGTTTGGTTTGGGGCAATTCAGGAACATGTGAGAAAAAATGGCCCCGAGGACCCAGATGATGCTGGTGAGGTGAGCTGACCCGGCGACACCGGGAAATGCCCCCGGTCCCGCCTGCCACTAGAAACGCAGGACCGACCGAGGCGGTGAGACGGACCGTGTGAGCCGCCCCAACAGTCGGACCTGCTCGAGCCTGGGCTCCAGAGATGAGGGCAGCCTGCACTGACCCTCCGTGACCCCACGCACGATCCATCGGGTCAGCAGCCCTTCCCGGCTTCCAGGGAATGAGCTGGGGTGCCACCAACGTGTCTGTGGCAGCCACGGGGGGCCAGGAGTGCCCACCGAAACCCAGTCCACACACTGCCTGCGCCTCTCACCACACAGACGGCCCCTCCCCCACAACAGCCCTCTGCTTGGCGGGCGGCGGGCACCAACACCAGGAGTCTGGCGTGTCACCTGACCCTCTGCTGACCTGCTAGTGAATTTCATACACTAGCCGTGGGCCGGACGGGCCTGAACAAGCCAGCTTCCATGTTAGGCTTCAGCGAGTTTTCATTAAATTAGGGGAACACAAGTGTTTTTCATTATAAATGAAACACACACAAAAAAGAATTAACCTCGAGTTTCCCTGCGTGTCAGTGATACCCCCCGGAAGTGGAACCAAGTGGGTGCTCTCACAGCAAGTCAGGCCCTTCCGTCTCCAGGTCACTGAGGTCGGACACCGTCCCAAACGAGAGTGACCGTCTGCTCCGCTAATGTACACCGGCGTCGGCAGTATTGGTTGGATCAAAGCGATGATTGTCGGGCAAAAAACTGGCCAATAAAAATGACCGGTTTCCTGGCCACGGCTAACGCCAAACTCAGGCACTGGACAAGGCCACATCTGGCCCCTGGCTGGGGTCTCCCGGGTACAGCATCATCAACTGACCCACCAACAGCAGAGAGACCACGCCTTCCACGGTTACCGGCACATCTCCACCTGTGAGACCTTCCTTAACACCCCCTATTCTGCTTGCTGGAAATTCTGCAGATCGCTGTTCTACGCAGGGTGCACGATGAGCCCAAAAGGAGGTGGAACAGGCACCAACTGCTGAGGCTGCAGAGAGGTGAGGCTCACCCAGGCCTGGGCAGGAGGGCTGTGCGGGCAGGGACAGCACACCTGACCTCCCGGGTCTTCAGGGAGCCCAGGGGTTGTGTCTTTGAAAAGTCCGAGCCATGAATAAATAACCATGCCACTGATGTCAGACAGGATTGGATGCCTTCTGGGTCACCAGAGACTGCAGGGATAGCCTCAGCGCTCAGAGAGTTTATGCTCAAATTACAGAAACCAAACCTGGACATCGAAAAATAACCAGCACCCGTGGAGGCAGCAGACCTCGGAGGGTAGGAGCAGGAGCTGTGGAGTCAGGCACACCGCGTGTGGCTCCTGGCTCCGCCTCTCACTGGTCTGCAAGATTCGGGGCCGCGTGTCCCTCCCTCTGGGCCACAGTGTCTTCTCGAGCACCACGGCGCTGTCATGGTGCCCACATGCACAAGGCGCCCAGCACGTGCCCCGTGAAGTTTCTGACAACTGTAGCAATTTCCAGCAAGAGCAACATCAGTGAACCCCTACCAGGGGTGTCCAACCTTTCGGCATCTCTGGACCACCCTGGAAGAAGAAGAGTTGTCTTGGGCCACACATTAAAGACACAAACACTAACAAAAACGGATGAGCAAAAATAGGGTTTAAGTAAATGTGTGATTTTTTTTGTGGGGCTGCATTCACAGCCATCCTGGGTCTCATGCGGCCTGTGGGCAGCAGGTTGGATGCCCCTGCCGCTAGGTGATCAGCTGCAAATAGTCCAGAAAGGTCAGAGGAGAGAGGGGTTCTCTGTGGGCTGGAGTCCTCACAACTCAGAGAAAGAGACCCGGGGTGTGGTTTGAGATGGACCTGGGAGAGTCGTGTGTGTGTGTGTACAGATGGCAAAGACACAGATACTGTAAAAGCACAAGGAATGTTCTGGAGACCGTGAGTAGATCCGCCTGGGTGGAGCCTGAGGCTCTCAAATGGGGGCCAGGGCAGTGGGAGGTAAGTGCAGAAAGATGGTACGGGCCACGCTGGCGAAGAGCCTGACCACCCAGCTCAAGCCGCCAGAGCTCCTCCCACAGGCGAGATGATTTCTGAGCAACGGAGTGACAGGGAAAGGGGGGTTTGAGAAAGGCCACGTGGTGGGTAGGCTGCGTTGGGTTGTGTCCCCTGCAAAAGGCACAGTCGCTTCCTAACACCCCACACCTGTGATCGCGATCTGGTCTGGAGCAAGGTCTTTGCTGATGTCATCAAATTACGATGCGGGCACACCGGCGTTCGGTGGGCCCTGATGCACTCACTGGTATTCACACAGGAGAAGAAAACGTGGACACAGGCCCATGGAGGAGAACATCACGTGAAGAAACAGACACAGGGCAGAGGCCACATGCCGATGGGAGCAGTGTTGGGGTGATGTAGCCGGAAGCCAAGAAATACCAAGGGCTACCAGCAACCGCTGGAGGCAGAGAGAGGCAAGGGAGGGCTCTTCCCTGGGGCCCTGGACGGAGCGCAGCCGTACTGGAAACCAGAAGCGCTTGATCTGGAACTTCTGGCCTCCGGAGCTGTAATTTTATCGTAAAGGATGAATTTCTGTCACTTTACACAAAGTACCCATTTGTGACACTTTGTCAAGCCAGCCCAAGGAAATAAAAATATGATATTCATGGGCTGTACCTCGGCAGAGCAGAACAAAGCTGGGCAGGAGGGCCGGATATGTCCCGGCGGTGACAAGGGACAGAGCTGAGAAACTGTTCTCAGAGCAAATCAGCAAGACTTGGGGACTCAACAGCTACATGGACAAAAACGAGAGGAAGCAGTGAAGGTCCCGGGGGCCGAGGGGTGTCCGTGGCTATCACGGAAGACCAAGAGGGAGGAGCCTGGTTCGAGGGGCCCCGGTAGAGACCTGCAGGGTGCGGTGGCGAGAGGAGGTTCAGCTACCGTGTGAGTGACGCGGAGGCCGTCCGGGAGAAGAGTGGGTGGCCCTGCAGCATGAGTGACAGAAGCCCGTCCAGGGGCACAGCGGACGCGTCCCACGGAGAATGAGCGCCAGGGACCAGGCCTGCCGCTTCCCTCACTGGTGCCCCGTGGGAAGGCGCTGGGCGTGGCCCACGGCCGCGTCCAAACGTCTCCGTTGGACGACGGCTCCCCCACTGCAGCGGGGGCTGTACCCCGTGTGCCGGACGCCCGCTCCGAAACGCGCTCCCCTGGGTTTGTAACCATTACTACCTGTGGAGGACTTTTGCTTTCCTTCAAGATCTTTAGAAAAATAAACAAGGCATGCCATAATTGTTGGTTAATTTGTCTTCAGTTAATTGATTCCAGACTCTGGCCTTTCTGAAGACGGCCGCTTGTACCTCTGGCGGCCTGCCCTTACGTTCGCTGAACTGCAATTGTGTGCGAGTTCCGTGACTCCCCGACGACATGATGCGGTCTGACAATCTTCCCTGTGCATTTTGGGGTGTCCCGCCCTGTAATCTGAGGGCTTGGAAAACCCCGCCATGCTCCATTTCTTCGTCTCTCTTTCTTAACCAGAAGAAATAAAGGTCCCTCTCCCGTCAGAATAATTGCTACCGTGGAGAGAAGATATTTTTAAAAACTTTCTCTCAAAATTACAGCTTTGAGATGACAATGAAAGTAAAATTGCCGTTGAACTCCCAAGCAAAAACTTCAGCTAAAAATACAAGCCCCTCCCAGCGTCCCGTCGGGCTGGGTGGGGGCAGGAAGCCCGCGGCCCCTGAAGACCTCTCGGCCCCTCTGAGTGTCCTCAGAGTTCGAGTGGCTTGGAGCGCTACGAGGTCCCCAAGTCACTGGCAGTCGGCGGACCGGCCGTGTCTGAGAAATGCTGTCCGAGCGTTTCTCAGGCCCCTCTGAGACTCAATCCTCAAACCATAGAATGGAAAATCATGTCTCCTTTCAAGACATTTCCCCTTAATTTCACATTGTTGCAGATGGTAGAACAGCGGGGAATTAGGTATCAACTTCTGCACTGGCTCTTTTTAAATGTGTCGTGGCCAACCTCGACTCCCAGACGTCTTAGGTAAGCGGCCCCTCCACTGTGACACCTTTAACTAGCTGACTTCTGTGAAAGTCTGGTGTTCTCACAGACACTGGGGGTTCGGTCCCCGACCTCTGCGATAAAGCGATCGTTGCGATAAAGTGAGTCATAATCGTTTTGTGAGTGGAGGGGCTGGCCTTCGAATTGTAAAAAACTCATCCATGAAGCTTGCTAAAACGAGGCAGGCCTGTATCCATGCTTAATATGGCAGGGGGTTGGCAAGCAGAACCACGAGGCAGAGTGACAGGCAGGTGGGCGATATGGTAACAGCCGTGGGGAATGCTGATCGGAAGTGTCTTCCCTTAATACCTAACAAGAGTTACGCGTTTTATTTAATCTGTAAGAATCACAGTAGTCATTGTCTACATGGGTGGAGAAAGCCTTCTCTCTTTGACATGGAGATTAATTTAATGTTCTATGCCATCCTCCCAACATTTATTCAAAAGAATTACAATTTGAGGAAGGAAAAAAAAAAATACCTCAGTTCAATTGTAACTAAAATCATACTTAAGGTAAATACTGCAACAGACGTTTTAGCTTTATTTTATAAAAAGCACGCAGAGTGGAATTCCTGTGTGGAATGTAGGTGCACTTCGGCCAAGAAAAACTATGTTTTACAGACTTCAGACATTCTCTTTTGAACGACTGCAGAAACACAAACACGCTTGCTCACAGAAGCCACGAGAAGAGCGACGTGGGAATGCCACGGAAGCGCCGGATCCCGCTGGACTGAAGGGCCTCAACTGGGAAGTCGCTCACTCTCTGCCGGGACCGACGGAGCCTCGGCCCGGGTCCGATTTCCCCGCACCCCCACCAGCCCCTCTGAGCCGGCTCCGCAGCACTTTCCCCAAACAGAGTCGCACACCTCTGGGCCACGGCAGGTGTCCTTGGGGTGTGGCCTTGGGGACCCTGTTGTGCTACTCATGGAACTTCCTTCTGTGGTTGGTGTGTTCTTGGAAAAACAGAGTAAATTGGATTTGGGGGGTAGGGAGGGACCAAGTCACCTTTTTAGGGCCCTCAGGAGTCCACCCTGGAGCCAACGAGACCCCACAGTGAGGTCTTTGCCACAGAAACAGCCACTGGCTCAGTGGCCAGTCCCGGTCCTTCTGTCCCAATGGTCTCCCTGCACCTACAATCCACCCTGGTCCATGGGTCCGGTGGGAGCTTTCTGGAAAAGTTTTCTTCCTTAACAGACAGTGCATGTGAGGGAGAAAACGTGGCTTCCTCCGTCCTTCCCCCTCCCTAATTTACCACAGGACACTGCTGGGTGAAGGGGTGATGCTTACAACCAGCGACCCTGGGGACTGGGAAGAGAGCCAGGGAACCGGGCTGCTGCCCCAGGTGGTGGGTGGTGGGCAGGTGGGAGCGGCTGAGTGAGCGAGCCAACAAGTGTTGCCTCTGGGTGACTGTTTACACGAGGCCATCAGCTCCGTACTGTGGGCGCCGCTCTGGGCCAGATGCTCTCCGACTCCCACGAGAAGCACATGCTCGCCTCACGTCCTGCCTGCGCAGGAGAGGGTGCTCGGAGGGTCCCCTGGCCCCTGAAGACGTGGCCCGTGAGTGACCGGAGGGGGCCCGTGTGACCGGGCCAGCCCCAGCACCCCTCCAGGCACCCCCCGCACATGGGCGGTGCCGCACTACGCCAACCTGACTTTTGCTTGCGAGCAGGACCAGGCACACAACCTGTGGTTCCCCGGGCAAAGGAAAAGGTTTATATAATAATGGCCCGGAGATCCCCTGCAGCAACAGCAGAGTACGGAGCCTGGGCGGGCCCTCGATAACCACGCAGCCTACGCACCTATGGCGTTGGGACAGGTCCTTGGGACAGGTCCACTCGCCTGGGCGGGAGGGCTCCGCACACCTGTCCTGTACATGGTCAGATGGCATGTATGTGGTCAGATGGCACACTCGTTAGCTGTGGCAGCCCCATGGCCTTTGTCGCACATTCCCAGCTCCGACCAGGCGCTGGCAAAGCGGCTAGACAACATGATGTAAGTGAATGGGCATGGCTGTGCCCCAGTAAAACTTTACTCAGAACAACAGTTGGTTTGGCCTGGGGTCTTTGTGGGCCGAGCGCTGATGCCGACGGGAGCCTCCTGAACCTCGACGGGCCCCTGGTCCTGTGCACACGGACCTGCGGTTCAGATGGGCAGGCTGCTACCTGATCTGCACTCACGGGCTCCCCGGGGAGGCTGAGGGCTCAGGGGCTGCAGCCCAGGGACGCACAGTCGTGTCTGGGAAACACTGGCCTGGACTGGAGGGTGCTTTCTCTCCGTGAGAGGGGGCGCCCTGCCCGGGAAGCCCCCCACCCCCCCAGGCCCCCACGGAGTCCAAACCCCACGGAGACAGGAAGCGGGCCTGCGTCACTGAGCTCCCTGCACGACCGGCTCCGGCGCAGCGCCTGGCGTGGCTGGGTGTGTGCTCAGAAACGTACGTTAAGTACAGGGGCTCCGTAAACGCTCGCTGAGCGAATTCACCGGGACGCCAGCTCCTGAGGGACAGGGACGGTTTCTTACAGTTCTGGCATCTTCTAGGAAAGAGCCTTCTGTGTCATAGATTTAAACATTTGCGGACTATCTTTTCGATGTATGTCATCCACCTTCTATTTTTATATTGTGGCCCCTGCTGCTGGAAGCACCCATTTTCCCCTCTTTGTCCGTCAGTCCTTCCGCCTTTGTGCTGGCAACAGAACCCCACACTCCTGCGGACGCTCCGTTCTGAGGGGGTCAGGTGGTTCTGACCCCACCCCCAGTCACAGGAGCTGTCGTGAAAACCCAGGCTGGTCAGAGCAGCCCCAGGTCCCTGGCCACAGTGAGAGGTGGAAAGCAGGCCAGGCGGACAGCTCCCTCAGGATGCTGCTGCCAGATCCCGGGGAGGGGGTGCCTCTCACCTGTGGTTCCAGAGTTGAGATGCACGGGGGTCTGGGGAGGACAGTGGCCTTCTTGGCCATCACAGCGAGAGACCCTTGACCAAGACCCAGCCAGACACACAGGGTCCCGATGACATTTGGAGTCCGTGGCTCCAGCCGTGGTGCAGAAACTACTTGGCTTTTCTCTAAGCAGGTGGAGTTGGTTTTCTGTCCCTTCACAACCAAAACCACCTATATACTTTGGGTCAATTTCACCCCTCTTAAGTTTAATTAGTTTAATGACAAGAACCCACTTAACACGGGATGGCTAAACATTTAATGTAACATTAGTAACCATTGTAAAACCTGAAGTGAGTGGGGACACGCACACCCACCGACGGGTTACCATTTCCGGCAGCTCGGCCCAATCTATTACCAGTTCGGGACCGGCCCACGTGTGAAACGCGGTCTGTCCTCCCCAAAGAAAGTCCTGTAACAGGACAGTCTTCCCCAGGTCAAGGGGACATGTGGCATCAGGTAGGTGAGACTCGAACTCACGCCACGTTTCCTGGCAGCGAAGACAAAACCCAGGCCAAGACGCCCTGTCTGCCCGCCACGCGCTCCGCGCCTGCCTGCCCTCCCGTCGCGCGATGGCCCTTCGGCATTTCTAGAACCGGCATAACACGTTGCTGCGCGGGAACTGCCGATCGGCACACCGCGGTGCTGTTCCTTTATATGGTTGTTGAGTTCATGCTTTTTAAAATATGAGATGGTCTGGTCACCAGATGATCCGTTTTATGAGCAAAAACATCACTGGCGTCTGGGGGAGCTCCAAGAACACACACTAATGTATACACTCATCCACACTAAAAACAGCAACGCATCATAGTCTAAAAATCTGGGGGCGCTGGCTGCGATCTGGCCTTCTCAGCAGGAGCTCATGTGTCGGAAGAGATGTTTACTTTTATTTTTTTCCCAAGCAGCATCTAAACAAATTACCTCGCGTGCAGCCAAGTTGGGTCTGACCGGAACTCCGATAACTGGGCCTCCCAAATCCCTGACAGTGGTGCCGTTGCCCCTTATCGGGGAAATAGAAAGCGAGGCCCTTGTACAAGGTGAGCCCACTTGCCTGCAGAAGCAGCAAGCAGACACCGAGCTGCTCTCCGACCCTTTTGAAAAGGACTCTCCACGGGCGTCCGAAGTGCTGACTCCGAAAGCCTTCGAGGCCCTAAATCCGAGCAGGACGACGACGTGCTGTCACCTGACAGTCTGCTGGGCCTCCTCCTACCTGGCCGAGGGAGACACACCAATCCAGCTCCGAAAACATTCTCAAACGCAAGCCTTAAAGTGAAAGAGTTGGCTCCTTCGAACCTCGGCCAGGGAACGAAGGGAACCCTAACATCACACAAGCAAGACAAACACGGTCTCCTGCGGTCAGAGCCCACGAATTCACATCAGAGGTGGACACCCACGAGAACTGCTGTCCACGAACACAGGGGGTTCCTCGGCCTCTGCCGACACCAGCCCTGGACGACGAGATCACGGGGCCGATACCGACGTTGAAAGACAGACACAGGCGGGCACACGCTCTCGGTTCTGAGTGGGTTGCAGTGGGTGGCTTCCTTTCACCTGAAGGCTCTGCAGGTCTGTGAGTCAGAGGGGAAGGAAAGCAAGGGTTAAGGACCTGAACGGAAGTCACTGAGGACGGACATTTGTGATCGTGTGTTAGAAAGCTCAGAAAAGAGAGGACTGCGGCGGAGAGAGGACCCGGACCAGGAAAAGGCAGAGGCCATGCCGCGTGGCTCCTGCGCCGCGAGCGGAGGGGATGTACCTTCGATTTTACAAGTAAAGATGAGGATGCATTAGGGTCTTTCCTTCCACCCTCGGCTGTGCTGGAGCGCAGGTTACGTGCATCATGAGAACTCAGTTTGCTGCCGACACTTCGCGTGAAAGCAAGTTGAAATGATCCCTTCGGGGGCGCTTCTCAGAGAAGAGATGAGCGCACATCTGTGCACTTGAAACATTGTCTCAGATTTAAAACGCCTTTGGTGTTGAGGGTTTGTCTAGGCTCTTGCCAACCAAGTAATTAGCTCAACACAGAACACGGCTACTTCAGCCCTGGCTGTACTGACCCACACAGCAGCGCCTGCTAAAATACCATTGCTTCTGCGGCTCTTACCATTTTTGCGAAACTTTCCAAGTTTATATGACTCCAGATTATATACTAAGAAGGTTATAGCTGCTGTTAGCTAATGGTTATTCAAATACCTCTATTCTTCCAGATTCTTAGTCCACCAGTCTCCTTATCATTGTCCCTCAGGCCCTACAGGTACCATTCCAGACTATATCGTTCGGTAAGATTATAAAAATATCCAAAAACCCTAATACATTTTAACAGGACAACACTAAAAGGAAAAAGAGCAAACAGCTCACCTGCCAAGGGACACATTGTGATTATCTCTCTAATTTTCTCTGGTAACGTATGTTTGAAATAAATACAGGTACAACTCATGGAATGACATCTCATGTACAGGATCGGGTAGGTCTGCCAGCTTCGGGTTCCCGGGTGCAGGGTTTCTGCATGCTGCTCTGGCAAAGAACTGCTTCTCTCCGTGGACTGAGAGAAGGGGCGGAAGTCCTGGGGGTCTGGGAGAAGCTGCCGTAAAAGCTGTCCCTTTGACACCATTGGTTCTCGACTGGGGGCTATTTCACCCCTTGGGGGGACACTGGCAGCGTCTGAGACATTCCTGGTGATTGCAACTTGAGGGGCAGAGGCCAGGGATGCGGAAACACGCTACCCCGCACAGGAGCACCCCATCCACGAAAGACTGGCCCTCCTCAGCAGAAGTCAGCAGCGCTGAGGTTCGGGAAGCTTCCGCATGACCCCAGGCTCTGCTCACTGGTGGGCTGAGGAGCACTCGGAGCTCTTGGAGGCTCAGAGGTAAGCATGACAGGTAACACGGCCAGCACGGCCGGGCACAGCACACGGACAGTCCTCAGAGAAGTCGCAGCAAAGAGAGAGGACGCAAGTACGACTGATCTTTGCTTTTCAGTGACAGGTGATCAGACAGCAGGAGACAGGGCACAGGTGTCCTGCAGGACAAATCAACACCTGGAACTGTCTAGAAGGAGCCAGTGGCTTGCCACGGAGGAAGACTGAGCAGGAAATGAGGAGCGTCCAAGCGACCTGGTTAAAGGATTGTGTGATAGTGACAGGACAGGGCTGTGGAGCCTGGCGGGGTGGGGGACGTCTCGGAATCGTACCCATCGGAAATCCTGCACTGCAGCTTGACAAGGAGAAGAAAAAAAGAACAGAGGGTGTTTCTGTGGTTACTTCCCACGACTTTCTGGGTGATCCCGTCCCTTACAATACACAGATCGAGTTTTTCTCAATTATGTGCCAGCTGCCTGTCATGGGAATGTGCTCTGAGAATTGTCAGATGACAGACCGTTTCTTTTCACGAATTAATGAAACTTCTCTATTACTCATTATACTGCTGTCAAAACAGAGACCCGGGGGAGCCTCAAAGGCTGGGATGCTGAAGGCAAGGCTGCCGTCAGCTCCCGGTCGGGAGTTCCGGCCGGGGACCCAAGGCCTATCGACGCAGGACGTGTATTTTCATCGTTTAATTGCTTCCCGTGGCTACTTCCAGAAAATGTACACGGTCCACACCTGGATGAAGAAGGAAAGAAGATAACACGGCTTCTGAAATCCTTGTTGTGATGGCATCCCTGGGTGTCTACGTCTTTCACCGCCTCTAACATTCTCTCGGACACTTAAATTGTTCCCAATGGATAAAAATAAATAGAAGTTACCCAGTCGATAGCCTGTTCCTCTCCAGTCTTGGTTGAAAAGACTAGAGTGTCTTATCCGTGACTATTCATTAGAACTCATAAGGTTAGGCGATGGTGGCAATAAATGGCTGGGGGCCCTAGGGTCATGTAGAATTTATTAGGATTTGTCACCACGATACAGAGACTGGTCAAGCTTTGGGCTGTGACAAGTGCACCGGTGAGACTTTACAAACTGTGGAGCTCGGGGCAACAGTCACGTGGTGGTCAAAATAATCCTCGAATTTCTGCGGCATTCGGTCCACAGCGATGCAAGAAGGTTCTAGAAGGGGAGGATGAAACGAGGACTATGTGGTTACACTGGAGGCAGCTTTAAGCCAGAGGGGATCCCAGACAGGGACTTTACGCAACCAGAAGCGCTGTCTTCCTTCTCACTGCGGCACCCCGTTCCCTCGGCGTCGAGCGACTGGCAGAACACAGGGTCCTACAGATTCCGAAAGCTCAGCATCTAGCTGACGATCCTAGCGAGCATCTGACTTCACTGGGGGAATGGACTTCTACTAAAACAACTCACCTATTCTCCTTAATGCTCGTACTGACGCAGAATCACACAGCTCCATCCGGGCGCTCTCCAGACGCAAGGTTAATTCACTGGCCTGCTCACGGCCCTTCGGTGGTGGAACGGGCACCTGGGCTGCAGAATGCACCACCTCCCCCACCTGCCAGGTGGCTCATGGCTGCTGGCCTCCTCCTGGGCTGACCGTCTGTGGGGAGGGCCCTTCCTTCATCTCTGCCCAGTGAGTTCCACATCATCTTTCCGAAATTAGCGCATGGAAACGCTGGGTAATGGGGCTCTGCTGGCCGCTTCCCAACATGATTGCATTTCACACTCACATCCTCGGCCCCGCAGCCCCAGTCCGGTGTCAGGGCAGTGACCGCATGGTGTGCCAGATGGGAAAGAGCGAAGGTGATGGAGTGGGTGGTGGAAGGGGCCCAGGGAGAACATTCTGGAAGACATTTTGGCCGACAGGAAGTGTGGCGAGTCTCCCCTGAAGGTTGAGTCAATGAGTCAAATAGAGAGAGGAGATGAATGTTGGGAGTGACTGGCAAGGGAGACGATGATGATGAGGACATGAGGAAGGTCACCAGGGAGTCCTGCCTCAGTACAGGGAGTCCTGCTCAGCAGAGGCAGGGAGCCAAGGATGAGATGCGGGTGTCTGTACAGGAAGGAGGGATTTCTCCCCATCAGCATCCTGCACCCTGAGAGGCAGAGAGAGGGCCTTTCCAGACATCAGGGGTGGGTCAGTCAGGAAGGAGGAAGGCCATGGGGCGCTCAGAGCCTGGGAGATGGTGGGGAGGCTGTGGCGGGCATGGATGGACTGCTCGAGGCAGGTGGCACCCTGGCCCCTGTTTTCTGCCAGTAGCTCCACATTTTCCTTCCCCTGTGCCAGGTGGGTGGGGAGAGCCCATCCCTGCGACATCGAGTAAGTGCTGGGACACTCCTGCGCGGTGTGTTTCCTCCCTGCTGCTCTCACAAGTGGGAGGGCCTGTGGCTGCCGCCCTGCTCCCCTGCGCCGTGGTTGATGGGGCGAGGGGGCTGGTTAACTAGTCTTCTAAGCCAGGAACACAAAGGAGCAGGAACCCAAGAGCCATGTGACTTTGGACCTGCCAGCACCCACCCATCTTTGCTTCCCGTGGACAGAGCTGGACAGATGAGAAGCCCACAAAGGAGAAAGGGGGGGCAATGAGAGGGGGCAGACCTCGTGTGTAAGGTATTTTTTTAAAAATTTTTAATTTTGGGTTGGGTTTTCTGTTACTTAAAACAAATCTGGAGCAGCTGCAAAGTCTACCAAGGTGGACTGCAAAAGTCAGGTGGCAGGAAAGGAATGACCTGGGGCTTAGTCTCTGCCCCCCGTGTGGGACCCGCGTCCCAGTCCCGGGCGCTGTGCAGCCCAGCAGCCTGGCTGTGCATGGAGACGGCAGGTATTCAGCTAGGGGTGAAGACTCAGGCACAGATGCCCAGTTCCCAAATGAGGATCTGCCCTTCGCGCAAGCTCCCCCAGACCTGAGAAGAGGTTTCACGCACAGATGTGAAAATTCATTCTGAGCATTCGGCATCAGTTCTGAAGCCACGCAGCGTGGGGTCACTGATCGGAATTTTGAAAAAATAACCATGTATTCTATTAATGATCAGGAAGCTGCTGTTTCTCAAGTAACAAAATCCTACCAACTTTATCTTAAGCTGAGGAATACAAGATATACTCTGAATACCCATGTGCCCCTCCTTCCAGCTTTATGAAAAAATAAGGCACATGTATTTTGATGAAATGTTAGTTGATCTTTTGGTAACAATCAGAGAGCAAATAAAATGAATGGGATGTTAAGTGGTAACTCCTTCCTTCCTTCCTTCCTTCCTTCCTTCCTTCCTTCCTTCCTCTTTTGTTTAGGACAGGCCTCCTCTTCCTACGTATATGAAGAAGTGGGCTGTCTTGGTTTCACAGGTACCATTAGATCTCTCTTGCTTTGCTAAGCTAATCTAATTTTATCCATCTCAGTAACTGATATAAGAATCTGTTAAACATAAGTATTTGCATTCTCCTGCACTTAATTAAAAGAGCAGCTTTGATTATGGAGAGATCAATTCTTTTCAATTTTATTGCAAGAGTAGGCGAAGGACTTCTCCCCTTTGGTCATGACCAAATGCTTAAGAATGCACTTGGCCTCTGAGCTCAGTCCCTCCATCTGCTTCCTGTGTGCTTTCCCTTGAGCACCCACAGGGATTTTTTTAAAAAAGAACAGCATTATTGAGATAAAATTCACATACCACAAAGTTCAACCCTTTACAGTATACAGTTGAGTGGGGTTTGTTTTAGTATATTCACAGGGTATCTTCTCTAAATGCACATCTTTTAGTGTACTCATAGGGTGATTTTTTTAATGGTGCTCTTTTTAAAAATTTATTGTTTTTTAATGAGCAGCTTTTAGGTTTTTAAAAGTTTTTATTTATTGATTAGAGAGAAAGAGGAAGGGGGAAAGGGAGAGAAACATTGATTTATTATTTCATGTATTTATTCATTCATTGGTGGATTACACGAATCACTGCCCACTGATTATATCGCCCTGACCTGGGATTGAACCTGTAACCTCAGCGTATCAGGACAATGCTCTAACCAACTGAGCCACCCGGCCAGGGATCAGCAGCGTCCTCAGAAGTTCCCCGGCTGGAACGCTGGAACGAGGGAACCCGTCCTGCTCCCTCTAAGGCTGAGAACCTCTGCTGCCTTGGCCTCCCCTGGAGCTGGTGCAGGCGAATTAAAGCAGCTCCTTCGTTTAAAAACCAGCTTCCCGCACTGAGGTGAATTCCAGGCTCCTCGATACGCAGCTCAGCAAACATCTTGCTACTGCCCTTAAGAAAATACCACGGTGGCTACAAAAGTCCAATTTCAGCACCTGACCCAATGCATCGCTTCAGAAATACGGCAAAACCGGAGGACTGGAAGCAGCCCGAATGCCGTCAACGGGAAGCTGGTTGGATGGGCCAGGGCTCTGCGCACCGGGGGAACCACGTCTCGGGAGGAGGTGTGCGGCAGACAGGAAGTGACAGCCAGCGTGGAAGCCCGGGAGGCCGGGTGTCGCACGGCCAGGATCGCAGCCTCAGCCCAGCCCGACCCTGTGCTCGCAGTGTGACCTAGGGGGGCCCTCCTCTGTTTCCCCAACTGTGAAATGGGGGGGCGGTGAGAGTTCCTCCCTCCCAGGGCAGCCAGGAGGGGTTTCTATGAGGAAATGCCCGCAAAGCGCCAAGAACGGTGCGCGACACGCAGCAAACATGACGTAAATACTTGTTACTCTTTGCGTCCCCGGCGCCGTATCAGCAGCACACAGACGAGTCAACACACGCCCAGACTGCCTCCCGAAAGGTCCACAAAGAACTAGAAACAGGGGCTGCCTCTGGGGGGACGTTCCGGAGGGTCTGGAAGTAGACGGTCAGGAGAAGACTCGCCTATTCCCACGCCCGCGCTGCAGGGTTTTCTTTTCACGGCGTGTGCATCTGCTGCTTTGAACACAGCACGAAGCTCCCGTTTTTTTAAATGGAGAACAGGGTTGTTCGCAGGAGGAAGTGTCTGGGGGATGAGTGTCCATAACGCTCACAATGACTCAACTTGGACTCCGGGTGGAATGCAGGGGCCGGGCTTGCTGGGACGTTGGGTGCCAAAAGCATTTTGCTTCCACTTGTTTCTTTGACACAGTTGGATGATTAGAGAGAAGACGGCGACACTCCCAAGATGCCATGCTCTTGCGTCTGGTGTAGACACGTTTTCCTTTGTCCTGCGGCACGCTCCAATCTCACCCATATCTGACCCCCTACTCCGTGCGACACGCCGGGGTGGGAACTGGCGAGATCGAGCTTGGTGAGGTGGAGGGAATCCCCATGAAGCCGAAAAAACGGACTCGGCGTGAGCACAGGGCAGCTCCTGGAGGCGGGGCCATCCACTTCCCAACGGTACCGAATGCGCACGTTCTCGGCTTCGCCTCTGGAAACCTGTATTCCGTCAGAGCTTGCTCCATCAATCATGGCTTGTGAGAGACCCTTTGTTTCAGCCTCAAGAAACTGTTAGGCCTGAAAAACTCCCGGAAAGGGGCTTATCCTCCAGGATGACAAATCTCTCCCTTCCCTGGTGACGTGAAATGGATCACACCGCTTCCGACGGTGCTTCAGGCTCGTCTGTTACGAACGATGCCTGCGGTTCTGACCATGTGAAAGGTTGACCATACATCAAAATACCAGAGGGTTTGCTGGGTCACGGTGGCAGCCCGTCCCTTCCTGGAACTCAGCCAGGCCTCCCGGGTGACCCCTGGTAAAAGGCCAGGGGACACTCACGGCTTTGGGCCAAAGAGAGAATTCTAGATTTTGAAAGATGATCCTTGAGATGCTCCTAAAGGGGCTGCAGGTCCTCGCAAACACACACACACACACACACACACACACACACACACACACACACACACCTGGAATCATCGGTCCTGGTGTCTTTCCCCTGTAACTTCCCATCCACTGTGGTTTCAGCCCAAATCCTATGTGACAATCAAGGGGAAGATTTCTCTGCTTCTCTCTCTTCTATTGATGCTCAACTTTTGGACTCCAAGCCCAAGAATCAGGGATGCTAGCTCTGGCTGGTGGTGGTGGGCTGGGCATCATCCAGCAAACCAGAAGGTTGTAGGTTCAATTCCCAGTCAGGACACCTGCTTGGGTTGTGGGACAGACCCCTGGTTGGGGGTGTAAGAGAGGCAACCAATGGATGTTCCTGTCCCCCTCTTTCTCCCTCCCTTTCCCTCTCTCTAAAAATAAATAAATAAAATCTTTAAAAAAAAAAGAATCAGGGATGCTAGCAAACAAACCCTTGTCCATTAGAGGAGCTGAATCAATACAATAATGAAGGTAAGTGAAAATATCTTTTGGCGTAGAGAAGACAATATGGTAAATGCACTTTTATAATAACGACCATAAAAGGCTAAACTTTAGTTACCTAGTATGTGTCCTAAATACATGTGACCTTTGAAGAGATGAGCCAAATTTATCCAGAATTGAGGTCACTGAGAAAAAAAATCCATCCCACAGGTTTGTACAGGAAGAAAAACAAATACCCTAAATCTACGAAGCTCCTTGGAAAACAGGAAAAGATTATGCAGCAGGCACAGTTTTTGATCCAGATACAGTACAACCTTTTTAATAAGAAAGATGAGAAGTTTTTAACTGCATGGGAGCGTTGCACGGTTTTATGTAATTCAGTCCCACTGAGCTGCCGGCGGTGACTGCGGCCCGATCACAATCTCCCGGCTTCACCAACGACCAGAATGCACCTGCCGGTCGGTTTTCTGTGGAGCTAGGGTGGGTGCTGGGCCGTGTGGCTGTCAGTCTGGACGTGTGTTCATCTCTTTAGCTCTATGCGACACACACACACACATACACCAACGGTCTTTTCATTTCTTAAAAGACGGTCAGAGCTGTGAAGTGTCCATGTTTTAGAGAGAAAAGGAATGTCCATAAACCTAATTGTGTTACTACGATGTTATATTTTAACAGCTCAGAGGAGGCCGGTGAAAACCCTTACAGTTGTTGCCCTTTGTCAAATACAAGAGCTTACGATTGAAAGAGACACAGCGGATGTGTAGACGGTACCGTTTGTCCCGCAGCTTTAGGTTCCAGGGGACGATCGTTACATTTCGGTGACTCAGTTAAACCAGGAACTTAACAAGCTTAATACATTCAGTAAAGCCACCTGTTTGAAAATTTTGTTTTGCTAGACTCTCTTTCTTACTGCTATTACCAGACATCTTTGAGTGAGTGAAAGATAATTGTCAGTTTGTAGAAAAAAGGGCTTTGTGCTGAAGGCGACAGCCAATGGGAAATGACCTGATTTGTCAAAACTAGGCCACTGGCAACTGGCAACTGGGTGAGCAAATGGAAAAGCTGCATGATTCCGGAACTGGCTGTGACGATAAACAGCGCCTTACCACTCCCAGCGGATGTCTCCACACCTTGGTGGAGACCACACCTGGGCAGGTGGGTGCCAACAGGTTCCCTGGGGGGCAGCGCACGCCCACAGGCAGCCAACTGTAACTCTCGTACACTGGGCTCTCCTGTCCGTGAAAGCGGCAATGGTCATCTGTACGGACTGGGTACTTGTTGGTACCGTGCACTTCCCAACCCTCTCTGCAGGTCAGCGTGGCCACCAGCTGAGGGCGTGGTCAGGAGGGCCAGGAACTAGCCCATGGCCTCGCAGCCCCTGCCCTGAAGGAAGCCACCCAGTTAGTGGTGGCTGGTCGGGGTTCCTGGACGAAACACAGGGGCGCCCAGTCAAATCTGAATTTCAGATAAACGACGAACACTGTTTTAGTAAGAAGCCTGTCTCATGCACTGCTTGGGACACATTTCTACAAGATAATTGCTTACCTGAAATTTCAGGCTCACCAGGGGCCCGGATTTGTATTTGCTACACCTGGCCGCCCTCAGCATCCTCCCTTCCCCCACAGCGCTAAGGACCTGCTGCAAAAAGTTAGGGTCGTTTCACTTATAAAACCATCGGCTTTGAAAACCTTTTTCAAAGACCTGAGCCATGGGAAAGGACATAAATAACCGTCTGGGGTTAGGGGGCATGCCCCCTTCCTGGACGCATCTGGCAGCATGCACGTCTCTGTCAGCAGCATCGGGCCCGCGTCCCAGCCCGGCTCCTGGGTGAGACTTCGCCACCCCCCCACCCCCACCCCCCCTGTGCTCAGGGCCTCAGGCAGAGAAAGCAGCCGCTCTGTGGAACATCTGCAGCTGGTCCCTGAGGCCTGAGGCTTCAGCACACGTCCCAGTCCCACCCTTTGGTGGAATGAAGCCCTGGCCCCCACTTCCCCGGGTGCTTGGACACGCACGGCCCCGTGCAGAGCGATGTGATAAACCACACACAGACCGTCCTGTGCCCACGTGCCCCCACAGCACCCGTGACTCTCTCTCAAGGAAACGGTGTGCAGACCCCAGGGCCTGTGCATCGATGACGGCCCTCCCTGCACGCTGGACGGTACAAAAGCCAGGCACACCTGGATGCTTAGCCGCAGAGGAATGGCTCAGATAGACAGCAGGTGCGCCCATGGGGCTGGTGCACAGTCAGGCACCAGGGACTGTGGTTCTGAGGATGGGCAGCGGCGTGGAAAAGGCAGAGGGCACGTTAGAAAAGAGAGAGAAGGGTGCCAGTCCCGTTGATGTGATGATGTGACACACACAGAAACGTGCTGAAGGGGACACGGAAACCCCTTCTGACGCCCGGGGCACCGGATTCGGGGCGATCTGCGCACCCGCCCGTTTCCGCTCTTTTCATACTGTCATCACATGCGGACACGGTTGAAGCTCCTCACGTAAACTCTGCACCATCTGCCTTTTCTCTCTCACCTGAGGAAAAGGAACTTGGCTGGCAAGTGCCTGCCTATCGCTCACTCACCTTCTGCACAGAGCGGGGAGGTGCCGCCCTCTGTCACCGGGGAACCAAGGCTGAGGAGCCCGGACGTCCCCGCGGCTCGTTTACGTCACAGCTGCGAGTCTGCACCTCTCATTCCCTTCACCGTACAGTGCAGGGGGTGCGTCAGTGATGTCGGACTGACTTTGCGCGGTGCCTGGTGGCTACTAGATGTACGCTGTGGTGGCCGCACGGCAAGGTACATAAGCGTCGAATCGCTGTGGTATGCACCTGACACTAACATGTCACTGTACGCCGACGGTGCTTTAAGAAAACCTCAAAGACGAAACAAAGCAACAAAGACTTGGACCCTCCCCTCTGCCCAGGAGATCAGATCCTTCCTCGGAGAGGCTGACCTGGGTGCTCTGAAACTGTCACGTTAAAAGGACCCCCAGCCACCCAGGTGGTCGGTCACCAATCGAATGTGAACAACGGCAGCATCTTTACCCTCCTTGATGCCAATGTTTACCCTTGAGCCGCTGGACACTCGCAGACCCTCGGAACCAGAAAGCCAGACAGGATGTCGAGAGCTCATCTGGTCCTGGGCCACACAGTGGGCAGCCCCTCTGCCCACCGGAAGTCCCTCCCCCCACAGGGTTGTCGCCTGAGGTCCTCGGCAGCTGAGTTCAGCTCTTTTGAGCTGGGAGCTGGCCACCTGGCATGTGCAAACACAGCCATCGCGTGGAATCGTGGACACTGCTATTCTCAAAACAAGGAGGCGGCGCTCGATTGTAAGAAGGGCTGATTGCATATTGCTGGTTTCTGCAAGAAGCTTTTGTTTCCAGGGAAGATGCTGGGCTTGCAAATCTCTACAGCACAGCATTCTCCCTCAGAAGAGAGCTTCATATTCAGGGCGCTGTGCCTCTAAAGTCTTATTTGAGATTAGATCGCCGGGGTTGTAAGGCATGGGTGGCCTCGGCCCCAGCTGCGTGTTCTCGGGCGAATTCCTCAGACTCTGTGAGTCCGTTTCCTCCTCTGAAACCCTGGATGAGGCCAGTGCTTATCTCTTGGGTTGCGGAGGAAGAGCTGACTTTGCCCTTCTTGCAAAGTGCTGCTTCCGGGGTCCTCACAGCCACAGACAGGTGGGAGTCCAGCAGACGCCCCCGTGGCCCTTCCTTGGGTCTGACCGGCACGCAGGTGCAGACACCTACCTACAGCTTCCACGTTCCGGCCCTCACCCCGCACTTCTGGGCTGTTTTCTAACCATAAAGGAGACAGGCAGGTTGGCGGAGACTTTAATTTTCAGGAATGGCAGGTAATAACAGAGGTTGTTGGAAATGTGCAATTTCACACCTGTGCAGGCAGCGGATAAGAGGCAAATAAATCGTCCTCCTGGCTCCATGCGCTCTGCCTCGTGAGTTGCTTTCTGCTCTCCTTGGAGACCTCAGCTTTAATCAATACATGCTCCGATTTCTTGAGAAATGAGACTTGCAATGGGAACTTTTCCACCATTTCAGACGGGGCCAACGAGAAGGCCTGTGTCAGCTGATCCATCATGCTTACTAATTGTTCCTCCACCACCCCCCGGGGAGCCCAAGAGCACAGCTCTGCCAGACCTTCCGCAAATTCTTTGCTCAAACAAAAATCATCCCTTGTTTTTTGCCTTTCTTCATTTGTCCCATCAATTTGCGGTCTATAAAATTTCCCAAGTCCTTCCACTTCGAGAGGCTACAACTGGGGGAGAGGTATTTTGCCTCTGAGAAGCGCAATTCTGGATAACTGTGTGCAATCAAATCTAGAAGTGCCTCCTCCCTTATTTAGTCCAAAGCCCAGTGCTCTGACGTAGATTCAAGTTCAGTGTCAAAGCAGCATTTCTCACGTTTCAGCTTCTGCCTGTCGCAGCCGTCCGCCCTTGCCACCCTGTCGGGGCGACAGGCACTGAGAGTCGGAACAGGAACTGGGGCGGGGCGCCACGTCCCCACGGAAGTCACTGCTGTTTGCCACGCGTACCCGTGCGAGGACGTGCCCAACGACCTTCTGTTGAAAGTGTCCTTGAAGGAATGAGCTGGGAATCTATTAGGAAGGTATATAAAATTGTGAAAGGCCACAACTCAAATTTTAAGAGCCACAAAAGCGAACGGTGTTCAGAGAACATCCCCAGCACCACAGGAGCACTGTGGGGAAACCAGCCCCGAGCCCCTTCTTCACAGTGCCGGGCAGTGGCCAGTGCCACACGCTGCAAAGACCCAGGGAGAGCAGAGCACGCGGCCTTAAGGGAGAGTCTGCCTGGCCCTTTGATGGGAATGACTGTGCCGGAAGTGAGCGCCTACTGCTGGAGGGGCAGGGAAGCTGTGCGGCGAGTGTGGCCGGTTTGGGCATGATTATAACACTTAGGGTGCTTGGGCCTGGCTCTGTACGAGGCCTGGGGCTGACACTCCACCTCCCGGAGCCCTCGCTGCCTCCCGTGGGGCGGCGCTCGCTTCTGCAGAGGAGAACACTGTGGCCCCAGAGAGGCTGAGGGGCCGTCTGGGGCTGGCCCAGATGTGAGCCCGCACTGAGCCCTCAGAGTGGAACTCGGGGCCCCTGCCCAGCTAAGGGGAGGGTACACAGGGAGGCAGCTTTCAGGTGGGCCTCCGGGGGACTATCCAGTTGGTGCCACACAGGGAGCGGCCTGAGACAAAGCTGACGAGGCCACCACCTGCAGAGCAGCCACGCTGGTGCGTCTGTCTTGGGCCTTCTTCTCCCCTCTTCCCCATCCCCTGGGGCTGTTCAGCTCCTCCATCCTTCCTTCCTCACAGCCCCTTGTAGCTTCCAGCTGGAGCTGCGACAGTAGGAGAGTCCCAGGAAGGGGGAAAGCCCTGCCAGGACACGTCTCTGATATTTAGGTACCTCCGCTTCCTGGAGCCGGGAGCCCACCACGTGCAGACTCAGCCCTATTCCACGGGGCCCTTCCAGAGACAGGATGCCCTCGTCCCCACTGCACCCCCTCCCCCCGCTAACACCAGCACTCAGGGCAGGCCCTGAGAGCTGCCGGGGCAGGAGAGGGAGGAACAGGTGCGGGGAGACAGAAGGAAGTTCTTCCAACTCTGAGGAAGGTTCTGGGTTGCAGCGCCCAGCCCGGCCACCACAGAAGGTTCCAGGAATGTCTTCAGAGGCCCTGCCTGCAGCCTACTGCTGGTGCTGGGTTACGAACCATCCCCTCCAGAGCTCCGAGGCACCCCGCTTCCCTGGCTGGCCTTGGCTCCGGGGGCCACAGCGCCGTCATCACACTGCTGACCGCCCGCCCATGTGTCTCGTCAGGCACAGACACACAGCTCCTGCCACCTGTGACTCAGGGTTGGGAGTGGGAAGAGTGCTCGCAGGGGAAGGAGGGAACGTGCGGTCCCGCTGTTCAACTGCTGTCTCTAGGGGCGCCCCCGTGGCGAGGCGAGCGGGCCCCTCCGGGGGTGAAGCACACCCCCAGCCTTTCACGTCTCACAGAGACTGACTGAGCGCCCCTGGTGGGGGGGGGTGCATCTGTTAAAGCACCATCTCTGTGTCCCACGTCACATCCTGAGTGGCAAAGCCAGGAGGCAGAGGTCAAAGAATGGGAAAGGGGCTATTTAAAGCTGTCACATGCCCAGGGACGCTGAGGTAGCTGTGGCAGAGGTTCAAAGCAGCGTCATTGCCTGGTTAAGTGCCCCCTGTGACAGGCGAGGGAACGAGCCCAGAGAGGGGAGAACGTCTGTACAAGATAACACAGCTGATCAGGGGGAGGTCAGGATGAGAAGAACCTCCTCGATCCTCCTAGCATCTCGCCTGGTTATTGAACACACTGGCTGGCCTGGGGGCCAGCCGGGAGCCAGACTCCCCGGCCTGCGGGTGGAGGCCCGCGTGCGGAGCCCGTGGTGCTGGAAAACGAGCGTGCGTTCAGGATGCACACGAGGGTGAGGACCCCCTTCTCAGAGCAGGCTGGCCACGTCTGCCAGCCTGCCAACCAGCTGTGACATCTGCGTGCACCCTCTGCGGCTTTCACCACCGAAACAGGCAAAGGCGTCAGGGTAAACCACAGTTCATGGAAACGTGCTGGGAACATGCTTCTCTCCGAGTGTTCTGGAATTGCAACTGGGAAATCCTGGGGTCCCAGGTGACCTTGGCAATGATTGTACACAGGATGTGAGGACGCTCTGAATAGTCATCCCGCCCACCTCCCACCTAGAACAAAGGGAAGCTCTTCATAACTTTAAGAGAAACAGGGGCACGGTGGGAAGTCACCACTGCACCTGGGTTCCGGCTGGTCCCTGCTGGAGGCCAGCAGGGATGGGCATCCCACCAGGGACCCGCTGCAGACCCAGGGCACACAGTGCAGGCAGCCCACGTGAGCTGGGATTGTGGGATTGTGCTCCGTGCACATGAGCTATGTCTCAGAGAGGACAGAGGACAGCAGAACCATGAACTCTGTGTGATTCCCAGGGGTCCGAGCTGCTATGTCAGCCCTTGGACGTCTGCCTGAGCACATCTCTCCAGGACAGAATCAGAACCACGTGGGGAAGGGCGGGAGAGTGGCCAGAGGGAGCAGAGGATGAGGGGGGAGGGCGGCTATGGCTGATGAGCACCCTGCCTGCCTGCTGGGAAGCTTCCCTGTGCATAGGAAGGGGTGGCCCTGCCATCCTCCTGCCTACTGAGCCCATGGACAAAGGGTCAGCGGGCCCTGGAGCCAGGCTGCCGCACTCACACTGATGGCTCAGCTCCTGGAACCCTGCGTTGTCCCAACAGGACCGGGAGGGCGTGAGGCTCCAGGTTTGGGCTGCGCAATGCATGGACCTGAATTTGGCATCCGGCTCTGTCCCCATCTGCTGGGTGACCTTGGGCAAGACTTAGTTTTCACATCTGGAAAGTGGGATTAATAATTACAGACCCTGCCACCACCAAGTTCATTGTGAAGGTAAAATGAGCAAAAGGCACGTGGAGTGCTTGGCAGGTGGTAAGTGCTCAGTAAGCAAAGAGAGTAGCAACATGTATTGAGGCCTCACTAGGCTCCAGGCACGTCTGCCAGGTACCAGGACTCAGGGGTGACAAGGACCGACTCTGCCCCTAGAGCTTATGGTCTGAAGAGCTCGGGCTGGTTTGCAAACTGGACTAAGTTCCTGGGTGGAAATGCAAACACACCCTTTCCGGCCAAGGCGGGTGAGATTCTGCTCTCCGTTCTCCTCGATGCTTACCCTTGGAAAGCAGCCCCTCACCCTGGAGCAGGGTCAACAAAGGTACTTCTGCAAAGACAATGACAACAGTTTCCTGCTGGCGTCAGCATTTCCACGATCACTGCCACCACTACTGCCATCCCAAACCGCCGCCATCACCGCCGCCATCACCGCCGCCATCTCCACCGCCACCACCGTCAGCACCATCACCACCGCCTTCTTCATCAGCACCATCATCTCCAAGGATTATGAAGCGCTCACCAGGCCCTTTGCTCAGCCCCTTGTGTGGATTCTCTCCTCGACTTTGGAGTCGAGCCCCCTTTGCTGGCGGCACCCTTGCTGCCCGAGCCATGGGCCAGAGGCTGGAGTCTCCGCTGGGAGATCGTCAGAAGCACAGACTCTCAGGCAGCCCCCGGCCTGGCCACTTTCAGAACCTGCAGGTCAACGACTTCCCCAGGGGCTTGCAGGGCAGTGCGGGGCTGAGCAGCCCTGGTTCGTGACAGCGGCCACCCCTTGGCCAAATGTGACTGGCTGGTGAGTCACCATCGTGCCTCTCACCCCTCCCCTGTTCCTGCTCAGGGACCCCTCTGACCAGTCACGACAACCTCGTGAAGCTGAGAAAACAAAGGGGCAGAAAGACAAACATCACAATACTCTCGTGAGGCTGAAAGAGAGTGAGGGGCAGGGAGCAGGGTAAGAAGAAGAGAGTCCTGGGCAGAGGGCTGGCAACCCCGAAGCCGCGAGGACCCTGGGGCGATGGGGATGGAGGGATGGGGGGGTTAGGCGCTTGCCTGCCCTGACATCCTGAGTCAGAGCTGTGGTTTTGGAGCGGTGGGGCTTCTACAAGCCGGGGAAGAGAGAGGGCCAAGGACCGCCCCAGAATCTGAGTCCCCATGGGAGATAAAGAGAGAAAGATGCCCAACAAGGGGCAGACGTCCAGCTGACTGCCTGGGAACCCTGCAGGAGCCCCCCTGCCCAGGGTCTCCAGTGAAAAGCAAGGCCAATCAACAATTACTGAAAATTCACAAAGTCTTACGAAGGCCCCGAAAGGCCAGCTCATGACTGATGTTAACAAAAGCTGCACATCAGGAACGCGAGCATTTTTGCTGCACTGACATACATCCAAAGATTTTTCCCTCCATTCGACTTCTATTAGACACATGATTCCGAGAGATCATTTCATTTAAGCCCAAGAACTGGTCGGCAGCTGAAGGAACAGAAGCAAGACATTTTCAAAGAGTCATTTCAAATGTGCAACGTTGGGCTCAGATAGAGGATTTAATTTTATAAAACCCTAAGAAGGTTTAGTCCTGCTTTTAAGAAATACTTCAATGGAAAAGACCCAACTCATAAGTCCATGTCCTACGAGAGTGAAAAAGATCATTAGACTTCACGTTCCTGGCGGGGTACCTAGACGCTCTGGAAACGCAGGCCGATTTCCTACTCAAGGAAATAGACATTTGTCCTTCCTCATGGCGCTTTCAAGTTCTGATCATCAGGAGCAAAGGGGAACTTTAGATTCATTTTGCTGCCTATTAATCCCTATCTGTAGTCAAGGCAGGCCTCCCACTTTCACCGCGCCGCACCCAAGCCTCCTCTGCTCTTAATGAAAAAGGCTGCTTTCTCTGCAAGGACATCATAAGTCTAGTTGTACATCCGGTGATTACGTGGGAGGAAATTCCACAGAATAGTTTTAAGATCAAAAACCTACTGGCAGTGCATACAAGGGTTGTTAGAGACTATACAGAGTCTGTGGGGATGGAAGGAAGGACAATCCAATACTGGTGACTCCTGTTTGCCCAGAAACACAAAACAACGCAAAACGAAACCTGGGCGAGCATATCCTTGGAGACGTGGAGCCCAGGGGTCTCCTTAGTCAAGTGACCACACGTGTGGATGTCTCTGCTGCACCCCCACATCCCCAGGCGCAGGCAGGGCGTGGGGTTGGACGAAGCAGGGGCTGGGGAGCAAATCTATTCATTGCTCGGTAGGCACTTAATGTGCCTTTTGAGAAAAAGTCTGTAGAAGCCAAATCCATGTCTTGTTTGGTTCCCATGGCTTCAAAGCCTTGATTTTGGGTTCCTTAGGGGGCACCCCTTCTTCATGGCGTGACAGGCTGAAGGATAATGACGTTGGACGTATCAAAACTGTTATTCATTTCAATGACTTTATATAATAAATAATAGTCTTTAAAATTATTTTCAGAATTATAAGAGCAATATGTATCAAACTGAGAAAATTACAAAGAAGGCACTTGAAGTTCTCATAACGCAGCCTGGAGAATATAAATTAGCATTGTTTGTACACCTTCCTTCCATTCTTTCCCTATACACACGATCTCCTCCAACTGGTTCTTTCTCTCTCCCCTTCCCCGTTTCCCTGTGGTCCCCCTTTCTTCTTCCAATCGCAGAGGTAATTCCTTCCTTTGGAGGTCCGTCATGCACGCTCTCATGCCTGGGGCTCAGGTAGAGCTTTGCCTTTGCCCCATTTTTCCCCCTAATAAATATTTTTCCTGTTGAAGGGAAGGAGCGGGCTTCCCAAGGCCCTTGGGACCCGTGCACACCCATCTTCCACGCACACAATGTCCGGGGACCAGTGTCCCTCCAGCATCGATTGTACCGGCCATGCGCCAGCCCACTTCCTCGGGCTTGGCCGTTTCCTTCCTGCCCTTTACACATGGCTAATCCTGCCCTTTCACAAGTGGCAAGATCCTTTCATCTTGGCTGAGATGGGGCACTCCCAGCGCCTCTATCATGAAGCTCAGGGCAGGTGTGCGGCATGTCTCTGTGGTCTTCTGGCCCCGAAGCAGCCCTGTCATTGAGCTGTCGTGGCCGATGTACCAATCTGTAGCTCAGGTACCGGTACGGAGGGAGGACAGGCCCTGCCTGTCTGTTCTCTCCCGCCCCATTTTCTCCCCTGTACCCAACACTGCTCCTGACTCTTAGTTGATATTCAACAAATAGATCTTCAGTGAATATCATAACCACACTGTAATGAATATATTGAGTTGGCCAAAAAGCCCGCATGGTTTTTTTCCTGTGAGATAAAAGGCACATTTTTCATTTTCACCAATACCTTTATTGATTTGGGTATTTTGAGTATGCCGGCCATCTCCTGCTATTGGCTTCTAGTGGGTAGGGGCCAGGGCACTGCTAAACATCTTCCAATTATTTGGCTAAAATGTCAATAGTACCAAGAAACTTCACAAACCACTTTGACATGTTCGATCAGTCACTGCACCTTCTCCACACACTGCACAAATCTTTTTCTGCGTTTCAGTTGTATTTTTACCTTTCTTGAAATAATAAAGCATAATACACCAAAATGTTGCGTATTTTCTTCCATCTTCAATATTAAAATGGCTGCGCAAAATTCATCAATTTTGATTTTTTTTAAAACGCACGCTGATATGACAGCTGTCACAATACAGTCTAACAAAATTGTTCTGAATGATGTTAAAGACAACTAAGTGCCGCTAGAGCCGTTGTGTGGAAGAAACCAAACGGACTTTTCGACCAGCCCAGCCCTTTTGCACGAACCTTGGAATCCATGGGCTACTTTCCTTCCAATAAATTATCTGATGCGAAGTTGCTGAGTCAAAGGCTATAAAGACATTTAATAGTCTTAATATTTACTGTTGAAGTGCTCTCCCAAAGGCTTCCTTCCTTCCAAGCTGCGCCTGATCCACCCCTTTCCTGAAACCTCATCAGCACTGAAGGAGCCCTTTTTATCCGTGCCAATCAGATCAACGAGAGTCCCTCCTTTGAGTGTACATTTAAGTATAAACCAATTTGAGTGTCTTCCCACATATTCATCAGCGATTTGTACTTTCTCTGCGATTATCTTAAGCCAGCTTTGCGGTGGGAACATCTTTTGTTTCTTGGTTTGTGAAGGTCTTTAGGAACGGAACACATTGATGCTCACAGTTCTGTTTCCGGTGTATCGTCTGCGCTTTGCCCTTGATTTTTCTGTGTTAACGTCTGTGAGTTTTAAATTTTTAGTTAAGTATTGCCCTCATCTCCTGTAGAGTTTTTTTCCCTTTCCCTTTATGTTGAGGATGCATGTAAAATCTAAGGGATTCTGTCCTATGTCAGTTGCAACAGACTGTATTTTCAAAGGTTATAAGTCAATTTTTAGCAACTGAAAACACTGTATTAAGAAAGTAAGACATCGATTTAAAAGGAATTCGTTGGTGCATTTTTTTTTTTTTTTTTTTGGTAAACGGAAGCGACCTGTGTCCTTTCCGGCCTTTGCCCACCATACACAGAAAATCTCTATGTTTCTGCACCTGAATAGCTTTAGTTCCAAAAATGATGTCTTCAGTCTGCTGGAGGCCGAGGTTTGCTGGGATGAAACATTCCACTCCGCTCAGCCGAGGTATGGGAACTTTGCTAGAAAGTTCTTTACGACATTTGCTTTTCTCTGTGTGGGAACACTTGACCTCCTTCTCCCAGTGGTTTCGTAACAGTGACGCCTTTCCAGGAAACTAAAACATCTCAGGAGGGAGGAACGAGGGGGACGGAAATAGGACATCAGTAGGAAGCAAACCTCAAGCTAATGGGTCCTTCCCAACACACAGATGCACCTGAAACACACCCACCTTCTAACCAGGACCACCCGTCTGCAGCGCCAGCTCCCCCACTCCTGGCGGCCATCCTGCCTTCTCTCCTCACCCAAAGGCCACGAGGGTCACCAAGGACCCTGCAGCCTGGTTTCTCTCCCCACTCTCTGGCTGCTCCTTTCCCTCCCTCATCGTAAGACCTGCCCCCTCTGCCCAACCTCAACATGTGGCAGATACAGAGGGACACAAGGACGGTCCCCAATCTGCCTTTCTCCCCACAGCTTCTCTCTTTGGGTGACTCCATCTGGTCTCAATGCATGTTCTTCTGGGTCCTCAACTGGGTTCCCCAGAGACCAGAGAAAACACCTAGAGGAGACAGGCCAAGCTCAAGAACTGAGAAGCATCCAGCACCAGACACAGTCCAGGGGATGGGTGATCCTAGGGCTTCAGGGCTCTGAGCCAGGCTCTGCCTTCGCTGGCTTCATGACCTGCCTCAGGTCACCTGAACTTCCCACAAGAATGTGTCCTCAGCTGTGAGATGGGACTTGGCTATCCGACAGGGATGCGGGGTGGGGTGTGGGGAGCATGGTGTGTGGACAGTGTGGGACATGCCAGTTTAGGGTTGGATAGGTGTGGAGGTGACAGCTGGGGCTGGAGCACTGAGGGCCCCGGCAGGGGTCAGGTTTCATCCGGAGAGGGACAGGGCGTCACCCAGGGAGGACCAAGGGCACATTTGTGATTTAGAAGGAGCACTCGCTCAAGCGTGGGCAATGCCTGCAGGTCATTGCCAGGCTCCCAACAAGCGATGCTGGGTCCGGGCCAAGTGAGTGGTGGCAGAGACCAGGAAGGGGATCGGGGCGCGTGGCAGATGGCATCAGCAAGGCCTGGTGGGCGGAGGTGAGGCACGGGCACCTCGGCTCACTCTCGGGCGTCTGACTGGCGCCCCTGGGAAGATGGGGACCCCCGGGGTTAACAGCTGGGTGAGGAGAGCAGAGCCGTGAGCTCAGCGTTGGGTTTACTGCATTGAGAAGGCCCTCGGGATGGCTGAGGGTGGGCGATCTGGTTTCTGGAAATCACGGGACCGATCTGGACTCCGGAGGAATCAGAGCTGGAGACACAGGGCTGAGTGTCACGATGGGGAGGAATGTGGGGAGGGCAGAGAGTCCAGCCAAGGAGGAGCTGTGGAGGCCTCGGGAGGGATCGGATCTCAGCCCCTGGAAGGGAAGCCAGGGGTGTGGTGGTGTCCCCCAGGCCAAGGGAAGGGCCCTCCGCGGGTGGTGGTGGTGGGAGAGATGCCCCCCACCACGGGGGACGGGCAGCGAGGGGTGCTGCCTGTAGGAAACCCAAGCCAATGCAAAACTGACCAGGGCTGGTCTGCTTTTCATTAGCACCAGGCGATTCTCAACAGCGTCAGTGAGAGCACGGTCTCCTGCCTGGGTGACCTCTCCCACCGCCCCGCCCCGCTTCTCCCACCGCCGCTGCCGGTGTGCACACATCACCGGGGCTCTCCACGCACACGCTCCCATGGGACGTCCAGTCTGGGGACGCTCTTCGGAACGGCAACGCTCGCGTTTCTGGACCACGGGAGGGACATCGCCCACTCTTTCGGTCTTTGCCTCGGCTGTTAGTATGCTGTGGGGGGACTTTTTGTCTGTTTGTTTTTTTTTAATTTCATTGTTTATCTTTTGTTTTGTTTGTTAGCTACACAAAGGCACCATCCAAAACATTCCTGTAAAAAAAGTCATCGAAATGGTTTGACTCAGAAGAATTCAACTTCTGTTTTCTTAGAAGGACGTATGCTGGAGAGAACCAAGCCGCAGCTCTCGCCGCCACCGTACGGTAAGCTAGACCCTGAGAGTTTGTGTTGTGAGTCTAAAACTACACAGAACGTTCTGGAAATTCACACAGGACCATGGCATTCACTCTCCAGAACAGGAATGTGTGTGGTCTCACGCTCGAATGCGTGCACGTCATGACGCCTCCCGTCCGCAGCTCCTAAAGGACACCCTAGCCACCCGCCCACAGAAGCCGTGTCGTCGGCCGGAAACCCCTCCTCCCTCCCGAAGCCTTCGCTCCGGTTTCTGAGGGCAAACCTGGAATCTCTGCTCTGCTTCATCTCCCCCCTTTTCTTTTATACAGAGAATTTGCTTCAGAGGCTGGGCCCACACATGAATTATGCATTGACAAGGAGATAAAAGAGGTTTCGGGGACTGAAGTATTTAGGCCTCTGGTTCTACGAGTTTGATTGCATTGACTAAGTAGGCACCTTGGGAACTGAAAGAAACCGCAATTAAGAAATAAAAACTGTGTCAACGTTTATTTTACTATTTTTTGTATGTGGGGGGGTTGGGGATCAGGGAGAACCCCTTCCAGCAATCAGGGTAGTGTTTAAAGATGAACTTTCTCTGCTGAACTAATTCGAAGAGCATGGCATGTGCATAGAATTTCACAACGTTTTCCAGCTGGGGCTGGGAGCTGAGAACTGCAGCAGCGGAAGTCGGACAGGAAAGACTGTCATTGGTGACAGGAAGCTGGGCCATAGCCCTTCCTGGGAGAGGCGCGGACGTCCGGGATTTGAAGGGCCATCGGGGCAGGTTGGTGGCCGCCCCGCCAAGTCTCCAGCCCACCTGCACATTTCTACCTGTTCTGGAGTACCTGGGGGAATCTGGGCAAGGGCAGGCGGGGGGGGGGGGGGCGAAGAGCTTTTGTTCACAGGGCGCAAGTCCCTCCTCTCTAAGATGAATGGCCATGGAGGGGTGACATGTTCTTTCCAGAAATTAAGGCATATAGTATATCTTTCTTTCCCTCTATGAAAAAAAAAAGAGGTCATCATCTTCAAAGGAAGAAATCCCACAGAATTCTGCATGGCTTATACCTGCAGGCTCCTCGGTCCACACCGCTTCCTCCCGACAAGCAGGACGCAGAGATGGGGCCACGGGGCGGTCTGCTGCTTGACCGTGGAGACACGTGGAGACACGTGGAGGCCAGGACAGGGAGCTGCTTCTTCCTGTCCCTCAGCTGCCAGGGAGGGCTCGGGAAGCCGTGGAGAGGCAGGTATGTTTAGCGCCAGGGTAAACCGCGTCTGGGCCCTGGCTTGGTGCCTGCTTCCCTGTGTGGCCCGGGGCAAGCTGTACACGCATTCTGGAGAGCGCCCTCATCTCTGAAACAGGAAGGGGATGCTCGTAGGGTTACCGTGCGGGTTGCAGCGCGTAGGAGCTCGGAGTTAATAGAAGTAGCAGCTTCGTAGTAAATCCGGTTATTAATAGTCTTATTGATTCGTTCTCTAGCGTCTTGGCAGGTGGCGCCTTTTATAAACACGCTTGGGCTCCCCCATGGCAGAGAGCTCACACTGTAAAACAGACCCTTTTTTTTCTTTTCCAAATCCAATAATCATCTCCTGACATACATGTTTGGACTCCTAGGCGATTTTTTTTCCCATTACGTGAGTCAGTCAGCTTGCTTTGGTTTCTGCTTGCTAAGCTATGTTTCTGAAAAGTTGCATGCAAATCAAATTTTTACAATTCTGATAATATTTTCCCATTGTTCCACAGTATATGCTCAGCGGTGATTTATCTTCATTTGTGATTCATTTTCAATTGGCAGCCGCTCCTAACACTTCAGTTTTAAGCGTCTTTTCTCCCCAGATCCTGTCAGGTTGTAAAAATGTACTTTAAAACACCCTTGACATTTTGAGGAACCCCACCAACCTATTTTATGAAATCGGACTTTTACTTCGAAGGCTTCTCTACCAGCAGAGGATTGAGCTGTATTTCTGGGGCAGCAGGAAATGCCGAACAGACTCGCTTCATTTCCATCGAAACCCCCCAAAGACTTTCAAAATCAAGGCAAAAATGATGCCCAGTGAAGTACCATGTAAGCGGTTCTGGCATGGCACGGGGGCGGGGGGGAGGGTTCCCCTCCCTGAGATGTAAAGTCGTAAGGTCCTCCTCGCCCGGCCACGTTGGGTCCCCGCAAACCCTCTGATGACAGTTGAGCAAACCTGTTGACTGAAGACTGATCCTTCTGCACTCGCGTTGAAGTAGGTACGGACGTGCTATCCGTCAGTTTTCTATGCAAACCACATCAGGCCGTGGCCGGGGTCCCAGGCTCCTCAGGAAATCGAGACGTCCGCGTCGGGAAGAAATAGGGCAGGCCGTCTGTCTCCCAGCCCGGGGCTTAGTCACGGTGAGAAACCGCTCTAGTTCGCCCCTTCCCCTGCCTCATTTTGACATCGCCCAGTGCTGTGGGGGTCTATGACCTCATGGAAGGGCACATTCCTCCCTCCTTCCCCACATGAAAGCTGCCCCCCGAATGGGACGTGACTCAGCCAAGGCTGTGACCCAGAAGTACCAGCAAACCCAAGTGATGGCCGCCCGTCCACCCACATGGGACCACGGATGACTTCATCCCTGTCTTTCCCCCTTAGACACATTCATCATGTCTGCAGGCTCAGAGCAGCTGGGAGAGCTGCAGGATGTGGTGGGGTGGGGGGTAGGGGGGGCCCATGGCCACGCCACCCGCCTGCAGCTGCTGAGCAGGCAGCGTGGGGGGAGGACCCTTTGCACAGGGTTCCTCCCGGCTAATGCCATCGTCCCTCAGGTCCTTGTCGGTGTCTTGTGCCCGACTCTTAGAGGTTAAGCAATGTGCAAATCAAACTGGTAAGAATTACAGATGGCGACCCTGAGCCTGCAATTAAACCCAGACTGACTGTGAGGTTTCACTCTGCCCAGGACTGTGCTATGCGCCCCCCATGCGATGTCTTATGTAACCCTCAGGGCTGGGCATGGACGAGTGGGGAGCCACTCTCCGCGTGCCTGGGCATTGGGGAGGGCACTTGGGCAACATCAAGACATGGGCGAGATGCATTTTTCACCTTCAGGGTGAATGCATTTTATTGGCTTCTTTGTGGGGGAGTTAAAGTGGCACTCTTACAGACCCCTGACTTATGAACACGCGAGTACTAATACGAAAACATACCCTGTTTTAATGTCTAGGCATTGCAGAGACGCAGCCTCTGACTTCTTTGCCCTGGCATTGGACTGGGGACACTCCGCAGGACACGGAAGCCTTCGGACTGCTTCGGGACGGTACACGCTTTGACCAAGCTCGGCCTCAGAGACTGTCCTCTATAAGCAAGCTCCTTTACATTCCAGAGTAAACCAGTTGAGAAAGATTTGCAGCTCTGTTAAAATCTGGGAAGGGCACGGCACCAACGGGGTCAGGCTGGGGGCAGGAGGTTTCTGTGGCTCAAATTCTAGTCATTTCCAGACTCCTACTCATGCTTTGGCAACGCGGTGGTTGCAGTGCACCGTGGGTCTGACGTCCCGACTACTTGGACATGAAGGGTAAGGCATCTAAACAACGCCTCGCGTTTCTGACCTGCAGCTCTGCGCGCCCCGCCCATCCACCCAACACGGGGAGCGCTCACAACCGCCTGGCGGGGCCTCTGTCTTCGTTCCGCTCACACAGGACTCTGGGAGGGAAGACCAATCGGGTGAGACAGCTGGGGAGCACGCTGGAGGCCGTCAGCGTGCCGTGTGCCAGCCGTGTCTGTGCAGGGACGGGGGCTGCGCGGAGGAGAGGGGAGGGTGACGGTGGAGGGAGGAGGGCGTGTGTGAGGGAAGCAGGGAACGAGAGACCGCGCCTCCTGGGACTGGGCGCGGGGCTTCCTGGGAGATGGGGGCTGACTGTACTCTGGGAATCAGAGTAAGTAGGGGGGAAAGTTTAAACTCAAGAAGCCAATTAACAGGGACCCAACCTGTTCCTTCAGCAGGAAAGTGTCACTTAAAGCTTAGTCCAATCAGTATTTACAGGCGTCTTTTACGTGACAGGTCCGGTGCTGGGGACACTG
This sequence comes from Anoura caudifer, assembly GCA_004027475.1. Taxonomy (NCBI): domain Eukaryota; kingdom Metazoa; phylum Chordata; class Mammalia; order Chiroptera; family Phyllostomidae; genus Anoura; species Anoura caudifer. The sequence goes on from PVKU01000164.1 coordinate 645,624, forward strand.
CCTGTCGGACAGTGTGGCTCATACCCCTCTCTAGTATAAGCAGAGATATTCGTAGGTTTAGTACAGTGCACGGCTAAGATTCAGTTGTGTGGGAAGAAAGGGGGGAAAATCCTACTTAAGCTGGGACAGGGGTGGGGCAGCTGTGCACTGACCAGGAACAGCTTTGAAAAGGTGAGGTTGGCATTGGACACTAATTCACCCAGCAAAGGGGACGCCTGGATTCTGGAGGAGAGACCTGCGTGACAGCCGGGGCCGGAGACACCCGCGTCCAGGCACATTTGAAAGTGAGGGGTGACCACCCACAGGTGACACCGATGGTGTGAGATCCGGGAGCAGAGGAGGAGGGCCGGCAGCTGCAAACACGAACGGGAAGAATGAGGCTATGGCACTGAGACCTGCAAGCTACCCTAAGGGACCGGGACCTCCCCTTCCAGAATAGGGGACCCGTCAGAGAGAGAGAGAGGCAGCGAAACACTCCAGCCTGCCCTGGGGAAGAGCCCTCAGCCGGCAGGGAGGAAGGCAGAGAGGGGGGCAAAAGTTTGGCATCTTTATAACACAAACAGGTGGCGGGAAGTTTCCAGAAGGTCATCAGGAGACCACTGACACCGAGTGTGTGCTGGTGAGACCGTGCAGCTGGGCAGGAAAGAGGCAGGGGACACCCGAGAGAACCTCTGGAGGAAGAGACACGGGAACTCAGGCTCTGTCTGGGCGCGCGAGGGGTTTCCGTCGGCCTGAGGCGGGAAAGCCCACCGAGGAGGGCTGGGGGATGTAGGAGCTCACGTGTGGGGAGTCTGGGAGCCGCTGGGATATCCCGGAAGGACTGGAGCGGACGGCAGGTCCGGGCTAGTGGCAGTCATTTTGGGATCGATGGCAGAGGGAGACGGGGCTCGGAGAAAGCCCAGGAATTCAGACCCCTCGGCTGAGACCTGGGTGTCCTGGCTTCCTTCGACCCGGAGAGGCCCGAGGAAGAAGTGGAACCATAAAGGGGGTTAGTAGGGGGGACCGGGTGGGGACACAGAAGTCAGAGTAGGGGTCCCCCTCCAGGAGAGGAGGACCACAGGGACCAAATTCAAGGAGGAGGGGGACTGAGAAAACAGGCTCTGGATTGGACCAGAAAGGGGACCTTCTCTTGGGGTCCCCGAGAGTGGGGGTGTGGTGGTGACAGAGGGAGAGGGCTGGCAGCAGGGCCCATGGCTGTGGACAGTGGCTCCCGATGGAGGAGAGAAATCCCACGGGGAGGGGGGAGGGGGAAGGGAGGGAAGGATGGACTCAGAAAGTTTTCTTTAACAACAGAAACTCCAGGGCGCATTTAGAAATTGACAGGGAGGAGCAAATGGAGAAAGGCCTAAAAAAGTTGGGGAAAAAATGAATAGAAATACAAAATCCGGGAGCTCTGGGGGCAGAAGAGATAAATAGGACCCAATAAACAGCTCCCCCCACCCCAAAAATGGCACCAGGGACAAAGCGGTGACCCTCTTTCTCCGAAATGGGGTGGGGGGGGAGATGAAAAGGTGCCTATGAGGACTGCCACCTTTTCGTGCAAAGTTAACAGCAACGGTTTAACGCTCCACTTCCTTTCGAACCTGTCGTAGACACCCCCATTTAACGGCTCTGTCCCGGAGAAGATGCCCACCGACAACCCACGAGAGACTCTGCTAACAGCCAGCTGTCCCCGCAGGTACGCATTTAAGCTCTTGTCCCTTGATATTTAAATGAAAATGGTTTTAAAATGGTATAAAATCACTTCTCCTTGGAAAGTAACTCCAATTGCCCTTTAAAGGACCTGACAGTGGCTCCTGAGGAACCCGCTCTGTGTCCTGCCCCAAACCACCTGTCCCCAGGCGACTCTGCTGGGCGCCCAGGCAGAAGGGCAGGAAGTTTCAGGAGAATTGAGCGTGTGCTCTGGTTACGCGTCCCTGCCTTGGGAGACGCCTTCGATATCACTGTGTAAGGTGCTCGTGTACAACATTAACCCTTCTCGCCCTTTCCCTAGACAAAATAGCTTTGATTCAACCCAAGGACAATGTCAACATGACCAGCAAAGAGAAGAATTTCACGGCAACAGAGCTGATGACCAACCGCCACTCGGGCATCACCTTTGTCACAGGAGCGTGGAAGCCCTCATCCCTTCCATAGTGACCCTCAGGTACTTAGGAGAGAACCTGCCGTCGGCGATGCGTGGGCCGACCCTGCCTCACTCGGGCTGAGAAGCCACTGTCCCCTCCCGGCCCCGGGCCCAGTCCCAAGAAGAGAACGAAGCATTTAAGACATGTCTGGTCACCAACCTTGGGAATAAGTCACCAGCCAGGGATTCTATGCTGTGCTCTGGCTTGGGGCACTAGTGGCAATGTCAACCCGGAATAGTGAACACGAGCCTCCAAAAATACCACTCCCATCGGCACAGCGGCCACAGAGAGAGAGCAGAGTCGGCAACAGCGGCCATAACTCCGCTGTCTGGCTAGACACCCGCTCAGACTGCGAGGAATAAGCACAGAGCGTGCTTCCTGAGCCCTGCAGCCGCCTCGCGACCCGGGGACGGGCCCTTGGAACTCATCACCATTTCTTCGCACTGAAGGCCCGATAGTCCGAGGGTCTCTGGGGCATGGGGGCAGGAGGCCCTGGCGGAGGGCTGCAGAAGGAAGCACAGAGGTGGGTTCAAGCCTCGGGCCCTGCTTGCTGCTGGTGGCGGAGCTTGGGCACCACCTTTCACCTCTCTGGGCTTCAGCACCCTCCCCTGCGGAGTGCAGACGGCTGGCCGTGCAGCTCCTCCGAGTGGCCAGGTCATGAAAGGGTCATGTGTCCTTTTTGGAAGGAGGCCTGCCTGCCAGGCACTCCTCGAGGCCTTGGGGACTCAGGAAGGAGAAAACCGGGGAGGCTCCCCATGGAGGAGCACGTGTGCAGGGCCTGGCACACAACGAGTGACCACGTCGGTCCTGCCAAGCAGGACACACCCCACTGTGCCATCGCTGGGCACTCCCAGACACAGCCCGCCACCCCCTAGACAGCCCTGCCGTCTGGGTGTGTTTCCCTTGGTTTCTCCTCTGTCACACTGTATCTTCCTGTCGCTGGTTCACTGCTGCCCTGGGTGGCCAATCAGAAGACATCTCCACCCTCCCCCACCTCCACAGGCTCACCGCCATGGAAAAGATATTTCAGTAACTTCAACAGTTACCGCGTGTGCTCCATGAGCTAGGCGTCATTCCGGGTGCTTCCTGGGGCTTCACCTATTTCATACCCAGAGCCCCCCCAGCTGAGTGCAGTTACTGTCCCTGGTTTATCGTTGGAGGAAACTGAGGCACGGAGCAATGAAGTCATCCACCTGGGACCACACAGCCCCCGTTTCTCCTCAGTCCCATCTCCTCCAGGAGAACATGCTCCTGTCTTCTTTCCAGTTAGCTCTGGAAGACAGTTTTTATTCTGATCGATGTCCCCTCCTAAAACGCTGCCACACCTGGGCGTTAATAGCATCGAAGGCAAACCCTCTGCTCTCCCCTCACGGGCTCCGGACCCCAGGGGCCAGAGGTGGGGGAGTGTGGTGAGGACCACGGAGATGGGAGGGGGGAGTGTGGTGAGGACCATGGAGACAGGGATGGGGTGGGGCGAGGGAGCGTGGTAACCCAGGAGGGCCGCCGAGTCTGCAGGCGTGCTTTGGAAAGCCAGTACCCGTATGGAGCCTTTGCAAAACATGGTTTAGAACACAGAAGCTCTAACGTCTACATGGCTGAATTCTGTTTCTCCCCCTTGAATCCACCCAGCACTTTGTGTTGTGCACCCAGGACAAACGGACCCCTGAACTTGACCCGTCATTACTGGAGCACACAGCAGGGACCTGTGTCCAACTGTAGATTTCTCCACTTTCCTGGCTCTTGGTGTCCACTCAGCTTAGCACAGAGACACGTGCATGATGAAACGCCAGTAAATGACCAGAAGAACTAGGAAGAGGAGGAATGAACGAGCAGAAGGCTGGCGTGTGGCCAGAGGTCGCCTTCCACCAGGACAGGGCTCCCATCCTCCCCGGTGGCCGCAGGAAGCTGGATGCCACACACCTTGCTCACAGGCTCTTCAAAGCCCTTGCTCGGGACTTGTCGCCCCAGCATAATGCCAGAATCGATAAACAGAGACTCAAGGACCCAATAAGCCTAACGAACATCCCTCACAAGCTGACCCTCCCTGGGGCCCACCTTTACTTAAATAAACTGACATTTAGGACAGGGGTCCCCAACCTCCAGCGGGGGAGGACAGGCAGTGGCCTGGGCCTGTTGGGGACCAGGCCACACAGCGGGAGGTGAGCTTGAATGTAATGTGCTTGAATCATCCCCAAACCATCCCCCCACCCCTGGTCCGTGGAAAAATTGTCTTCCACAAAACCGGTCCCTGGTGTGAAAAAGGTCGGGGACTGCTGATTTAGGAAATATGATTTGAGAGTTAACAGCCCTCTCTAAGATGAACCACAGGGACCCGGGGGTGGAAGGGCAGTGCTCACTGGGAGGGCAGGGCTTGGACGTGCGGGGTTGGGGGGGGGGGTGAGAGTTTTCACACAGCGACTCTCCTGACCCGTCCTTGCCCTCTGTCGGACCTTCCGCTCTTCTCAAATGTTCTTCTCAAATGTTTACGAAGAGTGCTCAGTCTGTCAAGACTCTCACATGTAAACAGCGATTTTCTGACGATATTTTTGGGGGTCGAGGTGGGGACTGAAAACAATGAACTCCAATGGGGGGAGAAACTCCCCGCAATTTTGAAGTCATCATTAATTGTTTTCTTACTAACCGAAGCTTGTATTGAGATCCCTGCAGAATCCCACGCAGTTGTGAAGAAATGACAGAGAGGGCCTCGGTGCGCTTGCCCATTTCCCCCAGACAGGCACGTGTTGCAAAACCCGAGTGCAACAGCCCCCCACAGGGACGCCGACATCGACGCCCTCCCCTGACCTTGCCCCACTGTCCCATCTTAATTGTGCTCAGCTGTGGGCGTGCTTCGTTGGCTTTTTGTTTGGAAGAGCTTATATTATGGACCCGCTACGATCATTCCAGTTTATAATTGCCATACACCACTGCTGAGTTTTCAGCTCTCACCAGGTGGTGGCCTCGTGCCAGAACTTGACAGGCACGATGTGAATTAATCCCTTATCATTCTTGCCTCCTCCTTCCCTCGCGGAAACTCTGCCTCCCGGACTCTGCCAAGAGGAGGGGGGTGACTGAAGGAGCCCGCCAGGTCCCTGTGCTATCTAAGAGCTGATTCTCCGTGCTTTGCTCTAGTCCTATCAGCTACTCCTCCTCTGCCTCGAGGTCTGCTTTCTGCTTAAGTCAGCAGAGCCCGCTTCTGCGGCCTGCGATCAAACCTGTCAATACAGCGGGTGCTGTGATTCGGATGCCCTCGTGAGTTGGGGAGGCAGGCCTAGAGGAGTTTGGGCACTGTCCCAGGTCGCAGGGTTATCACGTGGCGGAGCAGGACAGAGCAGCTTGTCCGTGTGCACAGCTGATGCTTTAGCCACTGAGCTAACTGCCTGTAGCAACGGACGGACGTGGCATGTGCAAGGCCATGGTCCCTTCCCTGGGACAGCTCTGCACGGCAGACTCACCCACGCTCTCAAGCTTCCAATGGACACTCTCGGTGAGGGCGTTTTCTCACGGCCGGACATGCCCATTCAGGGCTGTGATTCACGTATGTGATGCCGTTAGAGAATCACCGCGCCAGACAACATTCACGGTCACTGATTAAAAGTATCCTTTCCAACCCGGCCTCCCCTGAACCTCTCCCCCCCTCCCTCCCTCCCTCCGGGGCTCAGCACTGGAAACATTGTTGCAGCACTCCCGACATTTCCTGGAAAAAAAAAAAACCCACACACACACAAAAAAAAAAACACAGCGCAAAAGCAAGGGGAAATGCATCCATCACACGTGTGAGGCCCCGCAGTGCGTTTCTGCAGCATGAGCTCGTGCCTGTGCAACTGGCCTCCATCACGGGCTGTCATCTGCTCGCCAGCGTGTCATCCGTCCCGATGACTCACGGGGAGGGCTCGCTCCTTTCGGTGTGATTTATGCCAGCTTATCATTTCCCGGTTCTCGGGGCGGGTGCAGGGGCTGCTCTCGGGGCAAGCTCAGCCCCAGAGACGCAGCCGCTAACCAGCCGACTCTTCGAGTTGAGGAAGCAGCTAACTGCCCATGTGCTCTCGAACCCACCGGAAAAGGACAGCAGATGTCTGCTTCCTGCTGAGTGCCAGAGACTGGACGCCACGTGGGACCCCTGTCCCCAGGAGAAACCGCCGGGTCCTCTGAGGGTGCTTGGACTCTCTTTCCATTAGACATCCTTAGGGATTAGGACGGTGGAGGGAGGGTCCTCTTTACTCACCACCCAAGTGGGCCTTGTGGTGGGGCTCCGGGGGCCCAGAGCACTGTGAGGGGGCGGGGGCAGGATCAGCCGTGAGCAAGCCTCGGCTCCCTGTGGCCTGAGCTTGCACAGGCTCTGTGGGGGCAGCACACACACGAATGAGCCAGGCACAGCCTGCCCCATGCTTCTGCCTGGTGGCCCAACCCCGCCCCCACCCCCGCCCCCGGCCCCTGTCTCTGGGGTTGAGACATTTCATGGCCCAGCAGGACGCTGAGGGTAGGAGTCCCACAGGGTTAGCCCACTCACCCGGCTCAGTGCCCTGCTCAGGCAGGGCCATTGGTTGCTTCTCCAAGGCCCCCTGGGTGCCCCCGCCGCCCTTCCTGCTCACCTTTCCCACAGGGGCCATCCCCTGGGTCCTGTTACCTGGCCTCAGTCTCAGATTCGGCCCAGGCCCCCCCACCCCCGGACCCTTCCCCTAGAACTGCTGTCGTTCCTTCCCCGGGATTTCAATAAGGGCCCGAGGGAGCTGCCATCTCTCAGGGAGAGAGGACCCCTGCCCGCTCCCGGGCCCGCTCCCGGGCCGTGCTTTGCCATCTCCCGGGAGCTGCCCAGCCTTGAGGGCGCTTGCTCCCAGGGTTGGAAACTGTGTAGGTGCAGCAGGCCTCACAGCCGTCCTGAATGGGGGGAGCTGTGCTTAGACTCAGTCTTCCTCCCTGACTTCCACCCCTCCCCTGAGCCACACAGGACTTGTGTCCGGCTGAGACTCGCCCCGGTCACCGGCCCGGGCTGTCGAAGAGCTTCGGCCTCTGAGCACCGGTCTCCTGTCCCCGGAACTGGGATCATCCTGGGCAGCTTGGGACGCTCCTTTCCTGGGCGTACACGCTCGTTTCTCCTGCAGCAGCTCCCTCCACGGGGTCCCAGCTCCGCCCGAGCAGCCTTGCCGCTGACTGGCACCCACACCGTGACAGGCATGGCTTTCTTCTCCTCTGCCTTCATCACACTCAACAGAAGGGTATGAGTTCTGAGCGCTGAACGGTCAGGTCCTGCCCTCCCAGACGAGTAAGGCGTGGCTCGTGTGCACCCCTGGAGGCAACCTCAGGCACCTGAAACCCTCAGACTGCGTCTGCATCTCGTTCGGTCCCAGCTTTCCTCCCTTCTCTGACCCCTCCAGTCTCGGCCCTCTCCCCCCAAGACGCAGTGCCTTCCTGGCCGGAGGGCTGGGAAGGTCTAATGAGGCATCGAGACAGTGTTGATGGCCATGCTATCAGATTTTTAGGAAGGTTTCCAGGAAAACAAGTTGTGAAGTCCCAGCGTAAACATGCATCTGTGGCCTGGCACCAGCACTAAGGAGCCTGCCAACGGCCTTCCCTGGGCGCTGAGAAGCCCTTGGGGCTGCAGGGCTCGTCTTCCCTTCCCTGAGTCTCCCACGAAGCCCCCGACTCCACCAGGGCTGCGCTCGGGAGCGACTGAGGGATGGTCTGGAGAGGGGATGAGAGCCAACTGCCTGCCCGCCGGACCTGTCTTCCAGAAGCTTCCATGACAGCCCACCTCTTCACTTCCATCTCCTTCCAGTTTGGAGGCCTACAAACCTGCGAGTCGCCCCATTTACCTGAACAGCTCAGGTCGGAGATGCAGAGATTGGACCAAATAAAAACAAGAGTAACTGCAGGGACAGTTCCCCAGCATCCTGGGGAAGTTTGACGGTGATGGGGATGCAGCTGAGTAGGAGCCACAGGGAGTGGGAAGACAGTGGATTCACCCAGAAATCCCTGTCGCATCGTTACCAAGGTTGCAAAGGCCAGCTCCTTAGGTACCAAGTCAGCGTGTTCCTTCTTAACAAGTACTGTCCCTGTGGCTCCGATGTGGGAACAACAGTGGGAATAATGATGAGAATAAAGGGGCTTCCGCGGGTTGGCGACCTTCCCCGTCTGCAGGGCACTGCCTGACCCAGGCTCCGCAGCTGCCCACCCCTGGCAGCTCCAGGGCCCATCCACTTCTGCAGCCCCACCTGCAGCCCGCTGCCTGGCTCCCCGCAGCCCGGCTCCCTTTCTTCCCCAAATGGGCGCTACCAGCACCCGCCTGACCCAAACTTGTCTGCAGAACACCACACCCAGCGGTCTGCTCTGCAGGCAGGCCAGGAGGAGAGGATGTAGGACAATGACATAGGACAATGATGTTGTCCAGCCAAGATGGCGGTGAGGCTCACCCCAGCCTTCTTTCAAAGTCACCCAGACAAGTCGCCCAAGCAAGTCTCGCTGCAGTGTCCACGCCAGCTGCAGCTCTGGGATCAAAATGTTCCTTGGCAGCAGGAGGGTGTCTTCATCCCTTAGAGAAGGCAGGCGCTGCCTGATTTTAGCAAAACAATTCCTTCCGAACCAAAGAGCACTCAGAACAAAGAGCTTCTCTCTGCATGGGAGAGTCTGCTCTCTTCCCGCACTTCCTCATGTTCACGGAAGTGGGGATGGACTTCTATGCTGTATTTTTTAATAAAACACGTTATCGACTCTTTAAATAAAACTCTATGCTCAACAATACAAGAAAAATGGGAAATAGGACCCGTGACAGCAATCACATAAGAATTATATTACATATAAAGCACTTACACCTGTTTTGTGACGTAACTTTCAGCCATCAACCATGGAGATGGCCGGCAAACAGCACCGTCCTCACTCTACAGAGGTAAGACCAAAGATAAAGACGAAAACATACAAATGCACGGGTTACACTAAAAAAGAAGCAGTCCTTCCACGCACGCAGGACAGACTTGGCTGAGCCAGCGATGCCCAGTATGTGCAAGCAGGTCAGTTCTCAACCGGAGCTCATGGACCCCTGGACAAAGGAAGGGGTACTTATGGGCGCCATGCCTGGGGACCCTGGGAAGCTCAGTGGTACCTGCTGTATCTGCCAGAGATGTGGGCGACCCCAGGGAGAAGAGGGACTCCCACGCTCTGCAATGAGACGACACCAACAGGATCCTTGGCCATCATATTCGTATGGAATTTACACGGGTACATACAAACGTCACGGGAAGAGTCAACGATCTACTTACGACGTGTTCACAAAGCACCGGGGAGTTAATCCGTGAATACCGCTTCCCCCCATTCCCACGCCTCACGAAATGCTTGTCTCTGAACCCTTCGCCACCCTCAGAGCCCTTCTGAATCGTCCGCCAGTTGTCCAGACCGAGCATCTTAACCTGCGCCCCAATGCACTGAGACTCAGTAATGCCCCCTGGCTAACTGTCGAGCTGCCCCACCCCTGAAGACCCCCCCACATCTCAGTGGGCCTCCAACACCTGCCCTTGACCATCTCCATTTCATCCCTTGCACGGCCTCGCCATAGCGCCCAAACTGTACTCTCTCCCTCCCCTCCCCTGCTTACAGCCTCCCACGGCTGTCCGTGGCGTTCAGGACAGAGTCCAACACCTGTCTGAGGGTTGGCGGGGTCCGGCTTCATGGGCCCTCTCGGCAGGTTGTCAGGTCACCCTCAAGCCTCCATCCTCTTGGCCCTCTGCCAGCTTCTGTGCCCCAAGCCCCTGCCCCACCTGGACCTGTAACTTCCCATCTCGTCACCTGGCTGACTCCTACAGGTGACAGTGCTGCCAGCCTGTGGGCCTTTCCTGGCCACGTGCAAGGCACCTGCCCGCCTCTGCTGATCTGCTCTCAGAGGCCCATCCAATGCTTATAACAAACATTGGCAGCTTGCTGCCCCTCACCCCTAACCCCCAGCCTGCAAGCCGTCTGGGGCTAAGCCAGCTCCCCCTCTGTCCCTGCTGGACAGAATGTCGGCTGAATGAACCGCCGCGCCAGCGACCAGGGAAGGCACTTTTGCTATGTCTCAGGCTCTGTGCTGTGTCCTCTCACTGGTCATTGATTGAATTCTTAAAGCAACAGGATAATCTAGGTGATCCCTGTTTCACAAACATCAGCCCGGGCCTGAGAGAGGTCAGTTCCTCGGTTCATACAGCAGAGTCTGGGTGTCGCCGAGATTACTGGCTTCCCAGCCCCGCGCTTCCTCCTGTCCAGCAAAGTGAACATGCTTCTGGGCAGCCAAGCACAGTGACATGGGAAAGAAAAAAAAACTTTCTTTTTTCTCTTTTTTTATAAAATTTTTTAAGATTTTTTATTTATTTATCTTTAGAGGGGAAGGGGAGAGGGAGACAAATATCAACGTATGGTTGCCTCTCATGTGTCCCCTGCTGGGAACTGGCCTGCAACCCAGGCATGTGCCCTGACTGGGAATCAAACCTCGATCCCTTGGTTCACAGGCCCGTGCTCAATCCACTGAGCTACACCAGCCAGGGCTGAAAAAAAAAAAAAAAAAAAAAAACTTTCTTAAAAGGCTTGAAGACCATCTAAGAAGACAAATAATCAAACTCCGTAAAGTCAAGCCATAGCCCCTGTGGCACCCCGAACCTTCTTTTCCAGTCCCTGCCACACTTGTTTGCTGAGAGAGCTACAGCTTGCTTTCCTTTGCGACACAACAGGAAGCCACGCATACTTCTCTGCAGTTCACTTCAAGTTGTCAGGCACGCGATCTGGTCTGAGACAGCTAAATGCAATGTTCGTCCTCAATGCCTAAGGTCACTTTGCCGCCTGCTTCCTTTGGCCGTTGACAGCAGTGGCCCTGAGCTGCCTGTCCCCTCGGTCTGCATGCGGGGCAGGGAGGAGGCGCCCCTTCTCTGACCTTGGAGGGAAGCAGGCGCCCGCTGAGAAGGAAGCCAGAGCACTGGCCCGGCTGGCCCACCTCTGCTTCCAGGAAACGTTTCAAAACCCTCAGAGTGGGTTTGGTGGGCAAAACTCCTCGCACAGAACATTTAAAAAAAACCCGGAACTGCGTGATGGGTGGTAGGGAGTGCTGGAAACGCCATGTGAGGAGCTGCAGTGGAAATAAAGAAAATGGGCATTTGACTCGGCAGGTTATGCCAATAAAATTTATTTTTTGAAAAGGAGGGGCTCTGGCGCCCACCGCATCCCCCGTAAAGAGCGCGCCGTCCCCTCCCCGGTGTGAAGCTGGAGGGTGAGGCCGGAGACCCGAGAAGTGGGAAGCGTGGCTGCCATGGAGGGCCAGCAGCAGTCCGGTGGGGACGGCCACTGCAGCCGAAGGAGGGACTCGTGGACGGGAAGAGCTGCTCGGGACGGAACCCAGAATTGGACGTCCGAGGGAATGGAAGCAAAGACAAAGAAGAGGAAGACGGTGGAGGTGGAAGCCACCAAGGTTCTGTTTCCTGGAGCTGCGGGCGGTGGCGGGGCAGGGACGCTGTCCTGGGCCCCTCCCCCCGCACTGCACAAGTGACAGCCAACTGACTGACCATTACTCCAGGCCAGGCACTGGGCAAAAATGCCCTATGAGGACCGCCTCATTTAACCCACCCCGGCTCCAGGGGGTGTTATTCCCATGGTACAGATGAGGAAACCGAGGCTTAGAGAAGTTCAGAGTTTGACCAGCGTCCCGCAAACGGTAACCAGTGTGGAACCTCTAATTCGGACCCCTGACTCCACAGCTGATGATCCCCTCACACTCCTCAGGGCGGGTCCCCCTTGCCTTCATTCTGGTCCTGAGAAGACATTCCGGTCTAGACATCTGTCGTCTGAGTCCGGTCATTGTGATTCAGACTTCCTGAGCTCTGTCAAGAGTAATTATGGGTGTCTGAAGCCGGGATGACCTCCCCGAGGTGGCAGCCCTGCCTTGGAGGTTGGCCATCACACCAGGGGACCAGATGACACCTGGGTCCCACCATCTACCAGGGCACCAGCGGCTGTTCTGAGAGAACAGGACAGACTGTGGGGATCAAGCTCCCCAAGGTGACCGCTGCGTTATCTGTGCTGGCCAGCAAACCTGGATGCGAATTTGCATTTGAAAAGTCAGCCTCTGCTCCTGCCTGCGATTCTCATAAATCAAAACGGTCGGCGTTGGCAGCAGAGTCCACAGCGAGGGCTGCTGGGGGGGCCCCAGACCCCTCGGAACTTTATACGGGAACCAAGCAAGCTTCCTCCTGGGACAGGAGGCGGGGGGAACTAACGGGCCGCTTTCATCTGGTTCTCGTTTAGACAAATTGGACTACTAGGGAAAAGAGTGAAAGTAAAACATTGGAAGCGAAAAAATCTTTAAAGGCAAGCGAGCGGATCCCTTATGGTGAACGCGGGGAGACTGCTGCAGCGCTGCCCTTTCCTTCAGGCCAGTTCCTCGTGCCGTAGATCGCCGGGCGGGGAGCAAGGCCACATGGGAAGTTGAGAGAGGACGGGTGACAAAGGCCACCGCACCCAGGAGAAGTGTCATCACTCAAAACCAGACACCATCAGTCTGAAGACAGGCTGGGTTTGCTGTGGCGAGGCTGCTGGGATGATGTTTGCCCCCATATGCCACCCAAAGCCCCGTGACAGCGACAGCCCGCCCGTAGATGGTATGAGGAGACACAGAATCATGCGCAACAGTATGCAAAGTGTATGTAATCGTATATTTACGTAGATGTACATGCATGCACACGCACACACCTATCAGTAGTTGAAAGCAATTACAATTATACTTAGAAATGGGCAAAAATTACCCATTTCTTCGGAGCAGGTAGGGCAAAGATCGAAAGAGGGAGAACAGTCTGTTCTTTCTCTGAGTTTCCCGTTACATTAATCGGGAGTCTTCATTCATCAATGCCCCATGGCGAGTATTTGCTGTAAGTCAATGCGTGTGAGCCCATCCTGGACTGTTCGAGAAGACGGCGGTGGATTAAGCGTGACAAAGGACAGGGACACTCTGTTATCCCCCTTTCCAACCCATCCCCCCCACACGACGTCTAAAATGCAGCTTGTGGGATGGATGAACGGATGGACAAAGATAAAAGAATGAACAGAATATGTGGTAATGACGGTGTCAAGTACTTCAATGTAAAAAAAAATAAAAATGGCAAAACACAACTCAGATTGAAAGTCCTTTTCTCCATCAATGAGAAATTGAGACAATTTAATACTCAACATGTAAATGTTGAAACAACTTCACACTCAAGCCCTCCCTTGCAGGGAGCCCTAATTTCCGTGTCTAAATCGAAACCTATACGTTATTTTGAGGGCGTAAGTCAACGCGGCACCACAGCAGAATTTTTTGCGAAGTCACTGGGTGTACGACCTGAACCGATAGATTTGTCTAAACACACAACACTGGTTCCGCTCAACAGAAGGAACGACTGTTCTCTAATGAAATGACCGACATTTGTGCGATATCACACAACACATTAGGGTCAGAAGTATGCTTATGTGTGTCCGTGTCAGTGTGGAAATCCAATTACAAACGCATTCTGAGAAATCCCCTTCTTCATATTATATTTGCGTTTGCTTCCACTATTTCCATCTAGATTATAGAAAGAAAGGAAAGATGTCAACTCATCAAAATATTTTGCCAATTCTTGTCTTTGGCAACAAAAGGCGATCATCTCCCTTGAACTCATTCCAACTAGATGCGAGGCCTGAGCTCTCACAGAAATTGTGTAATTGGTCTCGATGCTTAAATACAGTATGCTCTACATCAGCGAGTTTCAACCTTTTTCATCTCGAGGCACACATAAACTAATTACTCAAACTCTGCAGCACACCAAAAAAAAAAAAAAATGTGTTTTTGCTGACCTGACAAAAAAATAGGTATAATTTTGATTCGTTCACTCCGAGCCACCCCTGTTGTGTTGGCTGTTGTCATTTCCTTTATTTGACCGTCTAAGGGAAAAGAGGTCAGGGCCCCTGACTCGGTAGCCAGGTGTCTTGTGTGCTGAGAATTCCCGTGGCCCACCGGCCGGAAGTCGCTGCTCTACATCATCCCTGCCTTGCAGCGTAAGTGCGACTCCTCCCAGTAGCAACCACGTCAAGAATTCCTGCAGATGAAGTAAAGCAGGTTCGAACTCAGGAAATTCCTGAGGCCCTAGGTCTGAGAGGAAAAACGTATCCCTTAAAACCACCCAATCCGGTCCCCCAGCTGAGCGGGCATTATCTTCAGATGACAAATGACTGAGTCAGAAGCAGAGAGGTTCATTGTTTTGCCTGAAGTCACAAAGCTCACAAACAACAGATTTCACCTTCCCCTGGACTCAGTGCTTCCCCCAGTACTTCACTGAAGCTTTGCTCTGGAAAAAAAAAGTAAGTGGTGACAAGCATGCGTCATACTTCCGCACGGGGTCGCCTGCTTACTCTCCATCAGTCTGGACTACAGATTCGGTGCTCTACGCACCGAGCAGAATGCACAGGATGAGTTTGTTTGAGCTGGGGGGTATTCTAATGCATCTGAAGTCAGTCAATTGATTACCGTATTTTTCAGACCCTAAGACAGGTTTTAGAGGAGGAAAATAGGGAAAAAAATGTTGAAGCAAAAAATGTGGTAAAATATTTAATAACATAAATAGCATTATATTTCACCAATGTAAATGTAAACAGAACTCAACAGCAGCGTTAACAACCATTATTCCTCCCAGATTTGGGGGGGGGGCAATGTGCGTCTTATTGTCCAAAAAATACGGTAATTTTTGTGGTTTTTTTTTTTTTTTTTAGCAACCTGGATTTTTTGGGGGATATGCTAGAGCGTAAACCAATTAATTAATTCATTAACCAATTAATACTATCTTGCCATCTACAACAATGATTACAGTTAGGTTCCTACATGCAAAATTTACTTTGGAAGACGTCAGTTTCGAATCGATACTTTTGTAAACAATTTGTGTCGCATCGCACAGGCAATTTATGGCCCACTGTAAAAGCAGACTTTCGGATGAAGGACCGCCCACAGATGTTTACGTCGTAAGTATCATCCCCTTCGTAAGACAACCAATTCAATGTAAAATTTAAATGCACTTGAAAATATTTATTAAATTGTAGGGCTGATACTTTTACTAAGTTTTTAATGTTTAACATCACATGTTTTTTCATTCAGCCAACCTCTTAACGTTCTATATATTTTGTCATAATGAAACTACAGCACCGCCAGGACCTTCCTGGAAGCGTTACTAATTCTCTGGTCTGGGAAAACTGCACGCACACCCACGTCCCCCTCCCCGGGAACTTCGGGGCCACAGAGATCGGTGAGACGGATGTCGCTCGGCTGCGGACAGAGTGCGAAGGGAGTCTCCATTGGAGCATGTCAGAGTTTCAAAGGAAACCCAGAAACAGACGCACGCAGTCTCGGCCAGCGGAAACTGAAGAGCTGGCCTGAGAAGGGCTGGGAGAGACCCTCCGTGTGTAAATAAGCCACCCCCCGGAATGGCTCTCCTGCTGTGGGGCTGGTCTCGGCTCATCTTCTACCTGCCCGCATGTTTTTAACGAGGAAGAAAATCATAAGAAAATAAAGAAATGCTTGTTCTCCACTCATGTTAAACCCACCGCATCCCACAGCGACACCCCCCAGCACGCCGAGAGGGGAGAGGGGGCCGTTTCGTAGCGTTGGGGACGCCACTCTCTCTGTGTTTCTCAGGCATGCCCCGCCCCTGTGCGCACGTGGGGCTGGCTGGCGTCTGCATTGTCTCCGGCCATGGGTCTTCGAGGCAATCATTGCGGTTTCCCCGCGGTTGACTAAAGCTACTCGTCCGTGAAACAGTGGCTTTAAGTGCCATAGTCATCATCATGAGAACAGCCCTCGAAGGGACCGGTGACGTCTGGACTCCAATCCAACAGCCCGAAACGGGACAAGCAGAGGTCACAGAGCTCCCGACGGGATGCAGGGGAGAAGGGCGCAGCGTGACCCATGCTGGAATCCCGCCGAAAGATCTGAGTCCACTCTCGGCTGTAGATCTGACTCCTGGAGGACAAAATGCAGGGGCCCGGGGAGCAGGCCTGGGTAGTGCCTGGGAGACGAAATGAGCAAACTGGAGACCGTGGGCCGGCCACCTACCTGGTTTCAGCTGCAAGAATTAGAAAGAGGGAAGGGGACGCTACGTATTAGAAGAGACTTAGATGTAGCAACCAAATACGATGAGTCAAACAACCCAAATGCCAAAAATAACGTTCCAAGCCCTCTGGGGAGTGAGTTGCACCCTCCGAAGCCAGCAGTGAAGCGTGCTAGTGTGTCACACCGACAGACGCGCTGTGGCCTTTCTGTGGAGGGCGTGGCAAGTAGAGGATGTCAACAAGAGACTTGCCATAAGCACACCAGCCTGGACAGCCACCTGCAGGGGGCCACCCCGGCCATTTCACGGGGAAGGGGACGGTGAGATGACAACTACGAAGAAAGCATTGGCTCTCCCCTTGGCCCCCCCAGAGATCACCTGGAAATGGCCAGGACAGCCATTATTGTCCCTTCGGTGTTCTTGGGGGGAAACCCTGGGGATGGTTTCATCAGAAACAGGGGTTCATCAGAAAACCACACACCCCGCAGCCCTGGAAGTGAGGGTCACCAGCGATGCGCTGAAACCGGGACATCCAGTGCCGTAGCAGATGCCCTTTCAAATCCTTCCGACTCCAAGGACGTCCACTCAGAGAGGCCGCACTGTCGGAGTGGAACCCGGAGGGACAACGTTTGGAAAAGGTTGATCTTAATTCGTTCAGCCACCTTAAACTTAAGTCAGGACGGGGAACAAAAACTCTAAAAATGGTGTTCCGACATTTTCCAACGTCTGTGTAACTTCAAAGACCAAAATGAGCAGGGAAGCTCAAGGGAATTTAGTTCTTTTTCAGGAAGCCAAATGCAGTCCAATTAGAAGGATCTTAAATGTTAAGGCTCAGAGAGTTTAACCGAAATCGAAAGGAGCTTGCTTTAGATGGTTGCCGTCCCTTAGCCTGCGTCGGCGCTGAGAGAACTTTCTTCTGTTCTTTCCTGCTTTGCCAGCGTGCAGAGGGGGCCCGCACGGGTCCCTAAGGTGGGGACGGGAAGAGCAGTCCCATGGGTAATGCATCAGCCGCGACAGAACCCCCAAACCGGAAGGGCCTGGGGGGCTGGCACCCACCGCAGGTTTCTGCCCCCTGGCTCCCAGCCCCACACTGCTGTACGCGGTCAGCCGCAACCGCCCGCAGGTCCCAAAGAAATGAATGCCGCTCTCATTTCCACTTGAGGACCCACCGCAGGTCACCTGCAAGCTGGATTCTGTTAGGCCTGAATGTCCCCCCTCCTCCGAGACGCTGAGGTCCATGCCCACTGCCAGCCGCATGGGTGTGTCCTTGAACACTGCTCAAGGGCAAATTCTCGGTCCTTTCCCAGGGTTCTCTGTTCTTATCAAAGGCATCCCCATTCTCCCAGTGTTCCACGCAGGGCAGTGACCCTGGACATCTTCCTTTCTTTACGCCACACATTCAATTGCTCATCAATTTCTGTGCATTCTCTCCCCTGCACGCTTCTCACCCGCTCCCTCCTTTCGGCAGGTTCTCCCCGGGTGGATCTGTCCGGTTTGGTGCCGGGACAAGGACTCTGCCTTGTTTGTCCCTCTGTCTCCAGGGCCAACCACAAGGTCTGGTAGTAAATAAATGTTTGGCACTAAATGACTATGTGTCTACAGAAATTATTTCACCGATTTATTACTGCCTACTTTGTGTTCAGCATTTGAATGAACAGAGACTCTGGTAAGGATTTGTGAATGAAAGAAGGGCCGTTGAGAGACCAAAACGTGAGACCCGACAGCGAAGCCTCTGGGACACGGCCCCTCCCTCAGCAGTTGAGTCCATCACCAGAGCCGCCAGGCAGAGTGCGGCTGGGGCTCCCGCAGGCAGGCTAGCCTCCCCCAAGAGAGAGAGGAGCGATGGAAAGGAGCAACACCCAGATTTGGAAACTCCAGCTCCGGAGGATGTCCCCACTGGGAAGTTAAGACCCTGACTGCCCCCGGAGCCCGGAGGACTGACTCGTGAACCCTTTGCAGCTCTCGTCAGCACTGAGGGGTTCGGCCGCCGTGAGGTCAGAGGTGAAGGTCAGGCATGGCCTCGTCTCCATTCATTAGGAAGACTGAGACAGGATGTGGTCACGGTGACGCCAGTTAGGTGAGACAACTCATTGCTGGAGCCGTCGGAACATGTCGCTGGGTCATTCAAACCCGGTCACCAGAAACAACATGGGCTCCAACCTTTCGGCATGGACTTTGCCCCACTTTGCAGACGAGGAAGCAGAGAGAAGAGGAGCAGCTTGGCGTTGGAAGAAAAGTCAGTTCCGCAGCCTGGGTTCCTGACTCCAAAGCCTGCGTTCTTTCCAGAGAAGCTTTCTCCTTAAATAGTTTCTTGCCCAACCCACGACAGACCTTTAACCTCCGGGTGACTCGCTGCTGGCTTGGTCCTGGCTGTCCACCCTCCATCCTTCACTCGTTTGCTAAGTGCTTACCGAGGGCCTACCACCCGCCAGGCCTCGGGCAGGGCGTGGGGAGGAAGTGAAGGCCCTGCGCCTGACCTTGAGGACATTGCTGGCTGGTAGGAGAGGCAAGGAGAGCCTGACAGTGGAAATGAAGACAGTGACAGGCAGCTCTCAAACGGCGTGCTCGGAACGGCGCAGGGCCAGCCGGGGTCCTGGCCAGCGGACTGACTCGGTGTAGGGCCCGCCAGGACCCATGCACACGCAGGTGGCGGTCACCTCTCAGCAGCCACGTCAGCCGAGGGGCTCAGGTTGAGTGCGCAGGGCTCCTTCACCGGACGATTTGTAAATTTCCTTCAGAACTTACGGCGTCTGTGGTTTTGTTCACTCAACACAGGACATCCCATTCAGCCCCCAGACCTCGTCTCGTCTGTTTTGCCCCGTTGACCCAAACTCCTGAAATCCCCACTATCCAGATCCTGCCGCTGAAGGCATAGTCCCCCTCAGCTTTGTGCCGCCAAGAAATGTGACCAGTGCACCTGGACGTCTTCACAGAGGGGACTGACCGGCCCGGGGGCCAGGGCGAGGCCTGTCCACAGCCCTAGGGCCACCGATGGCAGTCCAGATCCGTCTGTGCAACTCGGTGTGGGTCCACGGGAACAACAGATTGGTGTCCTCTGGGCGATTGCCCAGCCAACCGTGAGCCCATCCAATGCCCTCTGCACCCCAGTGACACGTCCCCATCCTGCGTCCCCTCCCCATCCTGCGTCACGACACGCTGAGGGACGCAGTCAAATAAACGCCTTCCCCCGGAGGCAGGCCCACGGGTGGGGAACGTAAAAGGCCCTTTTTGCTACTGTTCTGGAGTGCGAATTAATTGGAGCTGCCTCTGAAGAGCCGTCTGGAATTGCTCCAGACAGAACAGAAGTCAGGGCCAGAGTTCTAGCTTGGGAACCGCCTTCCACCAGGGCCGGGGCCGGGCTTAGACACACAAAGCTCGGTGGGTTGAGGGAAGCAGGGAGGGCGATCTGTTTCCATCCGTTTTAATTACCCTCAACTGGAAAAACGGATGCCCAAGCCGGCCGACCGACGCCATAAAGCATCGCGATCAGAAGGGCAGCCGCTCGGCGCACCTGCTGGAGGCCGGGCCCGGGCGTCCGCCGGGACCCGCCGAGTTATGGAGGTCGTAAAGCGGCCCTGCGGCTCCACGCGGACTAATGCTTCTCCGGGGAGGCCTTCAGTTCCTTTAAACATTCAGTTACGGCTCTGCAAACACAGATTTAAAGTGAGCAGCGACCGATCGCACCACAAGGGATGCTGGGGAGGCAAATACGCAGATTCCCTGAAACAGCTACTTGGTACAAATTCAGCCCTGCCTCCTGAAAAGCTGGTCGGCAGGGGGAGTTTCCGAGCAGGTCACTGAGCTCTAGATTCTGACTCTTAAGGTTTAACGCACGGAGACAGCCTCTATTTCGGTTGTGACTTCCACGCAGGCTTTTCATGAAAACAGGTTTCCGGACACTGAAGGCCCACCAGTCAATGGGTGGAGCTTCTCAGCCTTTGACTGATGCTCGAGGCCTCCCTATAACCCAGCGTTTCCGGTTTATGGATAATAAACACTTCAGCATTCATCTTTCCCACAACTTTTCAGTTTTTGCAGCAGCTTTTTCCCCCTTCAGGACAGAAAGTTCTAATTTGAATAGTAAGGTTTTCTTGTTGTAAAAACATGAAGACAATCGAGAAAGCAAAGGTCTTTCACAATCTTGCTACTCAGAGACAGATGCCCACACGGAAAATTTAAAACTAAGACCCGACGGCCATGGGAACTTGGGTTACGCAGAAGGTAGTTTATAACAATGAAGTTCTCCGCTCTCAATCTGCACCACATTGTTTCATAGCTGACTCGAAATTTACTTATTCAATCTCCTGTTGATGTATTTTTACTTTATTTTTTAACGATTTCATTTATTTAATTTTAGAGAGAGGGGAAGGAGGGAGAGAGGGAGAGAAACATCGATGTGCAAGAGAAACATCATTTGGTTGCCTCTTACACGCCTCCGCAGCCAGGAACCTGGCCCACAACTGAGGCATGTGCCCTGACCAGGGGTCGAACTGGCGACCTTTCTGTCTGTGGGACAATGCCCAACCCACTGGGCCACACAAGCCAGGGCCTGTTGATGTACTTTTAGGTAAAACATTCTGCAGTGAGCATCCCGGCACGCAGGGCCGCCTCCCAGCCTGGAGGTGCCAACCGGGGCACCAGGCAGCTCACCTCCGCAGGGGCAGGTGCTCAGCTGTGCTGCCCGCGAGGTGCTGAAACGGCTCTCACGCGCACCTTCACCTTTGGGTGCTCGGGGCTTCGTTTGGACACGTTCTCCAGTTGGATGTGTTTGGCCAGAGCCTGTGCAGATTGAAACTTCTCTTTTATAGCAGATAATTGATGTCCCTTTGTGTCAGCCAGCAGTGAGAGCTGGTAGCAAACGAACCTTTCACTCTGTTGAACTGTAGATTTTTTGGTATCCGTCGTGTCAAAATGAAGCCCACGGAAAAGGCGTGTTACCTTTTACCAAAAACCCTTCTGTGGGAGTATTTTGGGGACTGCGTTGGTGGAACAGTGACGTGGGCGTGCTCTGGTAACGGCAATGTTATTTTTTTTCAGCATGGGGCCTCTGTCATCGGTGTAAGTGGTTCATTACGGTACAGCAATGGAATGTCGCAGCAGCATACTGAGCTCCCTGCGTGTATTTGCTACAATGTAGGTTGACAGTGAGGTTGGGAAGAGAGAAATAAATCAAGAGGAAAGAGTTTTATGCTTTTTACTGTTCTAATTTTGACATTATTTTGTGAAAGGCCCAGAATTGGACACGAGCAAATCAAGGCACCTTTTAAAACGCTCTCATATATGAATCGGCCAGTCCAGCAGTCAACCTGCCTTAGTCCACCTGCCCTAATACAGAGAGAAATCGTTTCCGGAGGGAACCACGAACAAGGTGTTCAAGCCACGGTATAGACTCAGGAGAACCAGATGGGCTCCGAGAAGGGCATTTTTATATGAAAAAGTGTGTCTGTTGCAAAGCTAAATGAAGACATAGGGTAGCAGATTCCACACTGACTGCGGTCCCAACTAAGGAGGCTCAAGGTGCAAACATAACCTATAAAAAGGTCTGCACGGACACCCTCCAAAATATTAACTGGATTGTGTTTGGTAGTATATTTTTATTTTTTGGCTCTTTGTTCTTTTCCTTCTTACAGCAACGCACCTGTATTCCTTTCATAGTAAAAACACATAACTTACGGTTTCGTTAAGTCCATTTCCGTTCCTCTACCTGCAGTCGGACACGGCCTGAGGGTCCAGGATGGATCCCGTCCATGCTACTGAGTTTACCACATCCCTCCCGCAGCCCCACAAAGGAAGGGCGCTTCCCAAGTCCACGGCCGACCCTCATGCCCATCGAGGGCTCGCGCCACTACCAAGGGCCTTGTCTGCTTTTGACCTTCCGGAGAATACCTAGTTTTGTTCACCAAGACAACGCACACAAGTTAAAAACGCCCGGCAATATTCTTACGTGGGAACAAAGAGCATGAAAGTATTGGCTGTGCCGCGAGAGACGTGTGCAGAGTGACGTGTAGGTTTCTGTCCGGCCCCCTGACTGCCCAGGGTGCGTGTCCGAAGCTCTGTCTTAAGACCATCGAGGCCCAAGGAGAACTGAAAACGCACCGTTTCCTGCTTACAAAAGCCCAACGGAGAGGGGCAAACGCGCAAGAAATACAAAGGCAGAATTTCGTGACCGGGTAGCTCTGGTAGAACTCATTCCAGTGAAGCTGTCATTTCAGGAAAAAGAGAAAGAAAGAAAAAAAAAAAAAGCAACAGAAGCCCGAGCAGTTCACTGGTGGGTGAGGGACAGGGCGCAGCAGCCGGTTTGGAAGAGAGAACGAAGCCGGAGTCGGGGGCCTGATTCGCGCGTTGAGTGCAGACGGCTTACCGGGAGAGTTCTGTTCTTTCCCGACACCAATCAGGCAGACCGGCGAGGTCCCTGCGGTGTGAGGCGCCCACAGGGGGACCCTGTCGTGTGAAGGAGGCCAAGAATACAAGTTGTTTCTACTTACGCCTTGAGGCAGACAGAATTCGCCTGGGAAGGCCCACACAGTACGTAACAACATCCATGTGCTCCAGAAAAAAAATAAAATACCATTTTCGGGAAATTTATATAATTTTGTAAAAAAGGGGGCCACATTTTTAAATAAAATGATAAAATAAATACTTTATGCCACTGGAGACAAACTTGGAAAGATAAAGTAAACTCTTGGTACTCCTCAGGGAAAAAGAATTTCTACCCTTTGAAAGCTGGTTTGCCTTCGATAACCAGGGAATTGCCGAAACTCAACCAGAGAGAGACACTGTCATTTGGACAGAACGGGTGAGGCTCAGATGCTTGCCTTCAAAACCTAGGCTCTGAGAAGCAGAGACGTGAGGAAAAGCTGCTGGGCTACCGAGTTCTTTTTCAGAATCATGAGATTCTTTATCCTTCCACCAGATCCTCGTTTGAGGTCAACTCCAGCCTTCGGGTCAAGTCTGGATTACGGACCCATGTCCTGAGTCCTAGGGCCCTGAACGCCAAGGCAAATCCCACAGCGCTCACTCCTCGGTCCGCACCCCATCTGCTTTCTCCGGTCATGCAATAAGCAAGAAGTAATGGGACTTACTCGTTTCTTTCCAGGTTTATGATCAGTTCCTTGCTTTCCAGTTGTATTCGAAAATTCAGCACTTCTGGATGGTTCTGAAAAATAAACAAGAAGAGTCAGTTGAAAAACATTTCGCTTTGACTTGCCAATATTTCAATCTGCTCCACAGGCAGACTCGATGGAGGGAGAGCACGGTGATTTTCTTTTGAGGACCCTTTCGAAACCCAAGCGGAGGAGACCAGGCCACCAGGACAAGTCTGGACAGCGCGCCACCCCCAGAGGCACAGCCACGGCCTGCGTTCCTGGCCTTTGCACCCCCTTTCACTGGCCACATACCCTCAGGGCCCTTCTTGACCCTGGCCTCCTTCCCACAATCAGCACCTTCCTCAGTTTCCCCATCTCTACAAAGGCCAGACCTCCCTGGAGCTTCCTGTTCTCTCACCAGCTGCATCAATCCATCAATTGGTCCTGTTGCTTGCCCCCCCAAAACACAACTCCTGTTGTCCCACTGACACCCCCCACCCCACTCCAGCCGGACCTCAGTCACCTCTCACCTGGGTCACTGCAAACCCCTTCGAGAGTGGGTCCGTCACACCTACCTGGGCTGTCTCCCCCTGCTGTCTCCAAAGGCAGCAGAGGGATGCCTTCAAAAGCACAACCCCATCAACCCACCCCTGCGTATTCGGAGCCGGCACTCCCCCACCCCACACGTGTTCCACCGAGGCCCTCTGCCTCTTCCGGTCTGTGCACCCGCCACGATCCTGAGGCGTGACACTCGGCACTATCTGTCCCTTATCAAGCCAACATATCTCAAGCAGGGGTTTCACATATCCACGGGGCACTTCTCACTCACAGAATCAAAACTGTGTCATGTTTATTTTTAAACACCAGTACGGTGTTTTTGTTCTGATGGTGGGTTAAGGCCAGGTTAGGGAGGGAGGCTGGAGGGATGCTTGGTGGCCCAGGCTGATGGGGGAAGGGCAGAGGACAGCAGGTGGGCGAGCTCACAGAGGACGCAGGCAGCCTAAGGAAGGGCCCCAGGCTCCCCAGGGCTTCGGGACAGTGCAGCTGGGGACGGCCCGGCACCAGGAACTCAGTGCGCTCAGCTCTGAGGTCAAGCCCGCCTTAGAGCTGCTGCAGAGGAGTCTCAGCCTCCGGCGAACAGCGCCACCCCCACCGACGGGCGTCAGTGCTGCCAGCCCCGGCTGCACTGGCTTCCTGGGCCTTTGCTTTGCCGGTTTTTACGTGGTCTCCTAACATTCCACGTTCGACCGTCACCCTTAAACTCCAGAGTTCAACTCACTTTTTTTGCCACACAGCACTTCAGCTACACTGAATTAACTGGCCACATGCTGCTGTGTTTTAAGAGAAAATGGGGAAAAAAAGAGGGAGAAAACAGGTTGTAAATTCCGATATCCAACATCAAAATAATTAGTTAAAATGAAACAGGAGTTAATCAACCACCACCACAGAAGGTCACTTGAGTTTTGAGAAAATGCTCAAACCCCAATTAACCAGTGCCTGTGACTGGGGCAGAATCCATCGTCAAGGGCGAAATACTCATTCACTTTATCTTTAGGGCAGGCAGCTTTTGACATCTTTTTGTAGTTTCCTACGTTTAATGCGGTGGCCACAGTAGAGCTATTTAAATTGAAATTAATGAAAATAAAGTAAAATTGTTCTCATACGTCGCACTGGACACATTTCAAGGCTCAGCAGCAGCAGCGTGTGGCTACACGGCAGGCGGAGAGCAGCCGCACCTTCCCGGAAAGTGCACAGAAACCTCATCCGCGCCGGACATCGCCGAGTCAGCCGCACAGGCCTAACGCCAGCCTCCTCCGGCTGCCCCGGAGTAATAAACTGTTTCAGGTATCCGTGCCTTCAGGGGATAAACTCAGGTGCAAACTCAGCAGGTTTCGTGTGTGCGCGCTCTTCCAGAAGGTACTTCTCAATTTTCATTGGTGGGTGATTTTTTTAAAGGAATTACTTACGCTTGAGAGCTAAACTGGTGAATTCCCATGTGCCTGCGATGTTTGTGTACATTTTCTCGGTTTCAACAGATCTCGTTTTCCATGGATTTACTCTAGCAAATGACCACGCATCTGTGACCTGGTGAAGACCACGCTTCTTAATTGACGTACTTTGACATCTGTTGCTTGTAAGAATCGTATGCATTTCTGAGTGGTTGCTGAACATTCCAAAATAATGTTACTACTATTCCTACCCTAGGCAACATCAAACACAGTGCTTCTCTTGATTTTAAAATAGTGTGCAAAAGTATTTCTAGGGCATGTATTTGGTTTTCGGTCGGACACAGGGACTTTCACCTAAATTTGCCTCTTATTTTCTGACACTTGGATTTAATTACAAACACATAGAACGTTCTCTCCAGGGCTTACAATTTGTACTCATTAATTAGATCTTAGAAAAACAAGATGTTAATTGTGGTTACAATGAAATATTAGAACAAAAATATCTGTCATTATTCTGTCAAGAGGTACCTAGTGTATATATGCATTTGTAATCTCCCTTCCTGCTGCTGTGTAAATAACTTAATTGCAAATTGCGTTTGTCTAAGGTATTGACACACATCACGATTTAAAAGAGAAATCCTAGCCATTGTGTTTGTGAATAGAAATGTATACGGTAACCATCTATTCTCCCAAAGACTGCAGTGGTTTAAACACTAACGTTCCTACTAATTCTACACGAAGCCCCTGCAGGGGCTGCTCTAACATTCCAATGTCAACATCTTCAAACAAACACATTCCCCCCATGGAGGCAGAAAGATCGTTCTCCGCATATTTTAGCTGAGATCTGAAAGGTACGAAAGAAATCAGTGGAGAAGAACAGAGGGCTAGTTCAACTCCAAAGCACTAATTGCATTAGATTTCTTAGTTTAAAAGCATGCGTTCATTCCGCTTTCTTTTGATTTTTGTACGTTGGAGATAATGAAACACTGCTGGTTAAACACAGCAATCCTTTTCTTAAAAATGATATATTGATTACCCTACTGGAGCTGTGCCTTTCATCAAATGCTTAGAGAACTCCATTTGCTGAGTAAATCAATTGAATGCTAATCAATAAACCGGAAATGTTTTGGCAGTCATAATTCTATTTTTTCTAATTGGGAAAAATACATTCGAGTATATAAAATGTGTAAGCACAGGTTAAAAAAAAAAACCCCAATAAAATAATCATCAATAAAACCGCCCAGCTGAGAATCACAGTGTATAAGCAGAATCTTAGAAGCCCCTGTCTTAGTTGGCTTGGGCAGCCAGAGAAAAATGCCACAGACAGGGGGCTTAACCAGAGACATGTATTTCCGTGTGGTTCTGGAAGCTAGAGGTCCAAAATCAAGGCTTGTTTCCTTGGGCGGTGGTGTCTCTCCCTGGCCTGTAAGTCCCTCCCAGAAGGGAGTCTGGGCAGGCTCCCCAGGGCGTTTGCCCAGACAGGTCTGCAAATTCAGGCTCCAGCCAGGGCGCCGCTGCCTGACGCTCGGTCCCTCAGCGGTCCTGTGCTCTCTCCGAGGTCTCCCACAGGTCCCTGGGCCAGCACATCCTACTTAACTGGAGGGAGAAACAGATGTTTCAAAAATGATTGCTTAGCTAGTTGTTTTTTCTTCTCAGGATTATCCATGTTGGCCTACCTTCTTTAATTTGTGCAACTGGGAGCTCCCCTGAACTTGAATTTAAATTATTTCACCCCTCATGGGGCAGCATATCTCCAGTCAATAAATGTAGCTTTCTGCCCTGGCTGGTGTGGCTCAGTGGATTGAGTACTGGCCTATGAACTGAAAGGTCACAGGTTCAATTCCCAGTCAGGGCACGTGCCTGGGTTGCAGGCCAGGTCCCCAGTTGGGGGCATGTGAGAGGCAACCGATCCAAGTATCTCTGGCACACTGATGTCTCTCTCTCTCTCCCCTTCCCTCCCTTCCCCTCTCTTAAATACATACATAAAACGACAGGTGCAGCTTTCCACAGATGCAGGGATGCTTACACCTGTTTCCCTCTGGTGAATGAAACGACATACTACATCACTTCTTGGTGTTTCCATGTCCTTAAAGAAGAGCCAATTTTCAATGACTTAGGAAAATCTGAACCTGGCCACGAGGTTGGACTAAGCTGGTGGTGAGTCAGCAACAGAAGGTAATTAAAATCTGGGGTCAACAGCCAAGGTCACTGCCACCACAACTTCCAGGTCACAATGGTCAATTCTAAGCCAAAGTCATTTACCTCAGCCCGCAAGGCTGGGAGCTTTCAGGGATCTAATTTTTCAAGCAGAACAACATGAAAATACTGCATTTGAGGGACTCTGAAGTAAGCCGATCCCTGTCCGGCACTAAATAAATGCCGGAGACCGTGGCACTGGCACTCACGGGGCTCGAGGGAGTCCTTTCTTGCTGAGAATATTTAGGGGCCACGCCGATGACCACTTTAGTATCAGGGGGCTCGTTTCACAGCCGGGAAGCGGCCTGCCCTGCGGGGCTCGGGGAGGACAAAGCTGATGTACCTGCAGAGCAGCTCAGTGAGGAATGGGGCTCCCCGGCACCGTGATGGAGGGTCCCTGGCCTGGGGCCTTTAAGCCCTCGCACACAATGACGTTTCGTCAGGAGTTATCGATCATTTCTTCTGATGGAAATTGGCATTGGCGAACACCTTGTGAAACTGTACAGAAGGGCACGTACGCACCGGGGGTGAAAGCTGCCTCTGAAATACATGCATCGGCGTAGCTTTCAAGGTTTGTACGTGAACCCATCGGGTTACCTCCAGTGCCGCCCCTGCTGCCGGATTTCTGTGGGTGTCAGTCCCCTGCTCTCCCCGCGCCGCCTTCACACATGTGAGGCACCGAGTTCCAGTTCTTTGTCCCGTTGCTGCTGGTAAAATCACTCATGCTTCAGCTTGCACCGAACATTTTAGATTCTCCTTTTGGATCACCGTGGCCATAGCCAGAACACCTTGAAGCCTGATTTAGCCACCGAAATAGCGCCGTCTGCCCTGCGCATCGGAGTGCCCGCTGCAGGGCTGCCCCCCCCCCCCCCCCCCCCGCAGTAGCTGCTAAGGGCAGCCGCCGATTCTGCGGATCCTGACGCGGACCGGAGGGACCGTCCCCGCCTGGGGCTCACTGCCAGGCTGAGAGCCCAGGGTGGAGCGTCACTCATGGGAAGGCGGTCAGGAAAACACTGCCACGCAGGCCTCTCAAACTGGAATCCACTTCTGTGTTACCACCCCTCCCCCATCCACTACAAAGGAAGTGGGGGGGGGGTCCATTTAACTCTCCGCCAAGGATGCCCAGCTCCATGGCAAGACTCTTCCGTAAAACCCTCCAGGATGGACCCGCTGTACTTGGAATAACTGTGGCCTCCCCCTATGGAGGGGCTGGCCACTGCTCCCCTGCCCCCCCCACTTGGTCACTCTCCTTGTCCTGCCTGCTCACCAAGCGTCCAGCACACTGGTCAGGTGCTGGCGGACCCTCTGCCTGCAGGCCTTCCCTGCGCTCTTGGTGGGGACTCGCCTCCAGGTCTCAGCCGGGGTGGCACCCCTCCGAGAGGCCCCGGCCACCCTGTGGGCCCCTTTGCTCTCACCCTTCCAGCCTGTTTCATCAGCTGTGATAGTCCACCGGGGTGCTTAGTTTACTTGTTGATTCTCTGACTCCCCCTGTGAAACGGAGACTTTGTTTTGCCCCCTGTTTTATAAGTGAACATAAGGGGAGGGGGGATCTTTCAGCCTCGTTCCACATCCTATTCCCAGCACCTGAACTGGGCCACCTAGAAATACCTGCGGGATGGGAGGGCGCAGTGGGGATGGAGGCTGACAGATGGGGGAGTGAAGGGACCCTGGAGCTATGCAAGTCACCTCGGGAGGGAGGTGAGAAAGGAATGTCCCTGCCCCCCCTCCACCCCTGTCTCAGGGGACTCAGGGCCGCAGCCCTTCCCTCTGAGCCCGGGCTGCCGGCCTCCCCGGCACAGCTGACCCTCCCTAAGGGACACCTTAGCTGCAGGGGAGCCTTCCCGATGTACAAGGAGCCAAGGAATGGAGCCCCTGAGGACAGGCGGCAGGGCCGGCTTCCAGCTGGATTTCTTACGCTTGTACTCGGGGCTGCGTAAATATGCCCAGACTGGCTCCCAGCACCCGCGGGCGTCTAGCAAGGGTGCTGCTCCGCCCCCTTGGGTTACTTAAACCCAAGTGAAAAATAATCCGGAACAGGTGGCAGAGAGGTGCAAGGGGGCTCGGGAGGTGGAGGGACTGTGATGAAGGTGAATCAACGGACAATGCAAGGCGGATGGGGGTAGGGCGGCAAGTCGGGAGGCAGAGCCAGCTGGAGCGGGTGAGTGTGGCGGAGAATCCGGGTGGGAGGGACTTGCGGCCGTGTGTTCGCCCACTTAATGGTTCTTAACTGCCCTGGGCTTGGAGACTGGACCCTGGACTACACCGTGACGTGGTGGCCCAGGGACAAGACCCTGTGGTGACAGGGTAGCCTGATGCTGGTCTGCGGGTTGAGGGCACGTTGCTGAAGTCAGCCGCTCCGGGCAGCAGAGCTGACACCGACCCCATCGGGGGGTGGCACCACGGGCTCAGACATCTGCAGTCCTCTCTCTCCTCTGCCCTCAGAGTCTCGGTCAGCAGGAAGGAGGGACAGACCCATCCGTCCACCTGCTGCCGGCGGGTGGCTCCGGAACACCAGGACGCCTGGGGTGGGGGCCATGACTGAGACTGGACTTTCCTATCAGCCGCTCACGGATCGACCCATCAGACCACCGGTGGCCCTGGCGTCACGTGCCAGCATCCGTGCACACAGGGCACAGCCTGTCGTGCATGTCAGGGTCACGCACCCCTGTGAACCAGGGCTTGCGACGGGGGATGTGGTCCAAGTACCTCCAGTGGCCCCGGAGAAGGTCACTGAGTGCTGATTGGCATCTGGGGACACCCTAAGTCAGGAGTTTGCAAATAATGTAACAGGTCCTCCTCCTCTGATGGCAAAGGAACAGTCCTGTAAATAAGAAAGAGCCGCTTTGTTTCTTCTAGGTCATGTGCTCTTTTTCCATGTGGGAGGCTGCGCACCGGGAAGGGCTAAGGCGAGAAACCTGGCCACAGACCGGCTGGATGCTTGGGCTGGGGACGAACTGCCTGCCAGCCGTTAGCTCTGCCAGGCCTCAGTTTTCCTACCCGGAGAACGGGAATGACAACAACCGTCCCATCAACCAGAGAGGATGGCAGAGTGATGGGCCCCCAGAGGGGCTCTCAGATGAGTCCCAGGAACGTGCAACTGTGTCAGCTTCCTTGGGAAAAGGGACGCTGTTGTGTATGTGATTAAGGGTAAAGCTAGGAAGATTCGCCTGGGTATTCGGATGGGCCCGATGTCATCGTGGGGGTCCTTGGCTCGCTTTGAAGATGGACTAAGGAGCACGGTGACCTCTCGAAGCTGGGAGTGGCCCTCACTTACAGCCAGCTGGAACACGGGGACCTTGGCCTTCGAACCTTAAAGAGCCGAATTCCGCCAACATCTCAAATGAGCAAGAAACAGGTCCAACCCTTAATGCCTCCAAAACAGGAACCCTTTGGCTGTAACCAGATAGTGTAGGACCAGAGACCCCCACCGAGCACCGGACTTCGGAGCTTCACAATGCAGCGATAACACATGGGCGCCCTGTGAAACCCTCGTGTCGTGCAAATCAGGTACAGCAGCGGCAGAAAGCTGATAGAATCGGGCGTGATCCTGCAAGATGCCGATGGTGAAACTTCGTCGCCGTGGAAACCATCATGCGCAAGGCAGTGAAAATGCGTGTTTGTTACAGGAATCCACTCACAAGTGAAACCGGGAGTCACAGCGTGACAGTGTCAAAGGCCATTTCACTTACTATTCACTGCTCTGTGCCCACACGGCAACCTTCCGATGCCTTGTGTACTTGGATCTGATGGACATGACCACTCAGGCTGTTCTTGTCTGTAAGGGTGTTGCACGCTCACCGATGGAGGGCCTGTTGATGAGTCAGCCCCGGGGCCGGTTCCTGGGGAGTGGCCAGAGCCATGCGGCTCTCCATTTGTTGGACATGGAAGGGAGGACCTTGTAGCCGTGACCGGCCCTGATGTTACAGAAGGGGCTGGCTGGGGGTTCTGAGACAGCCCTGCAGATACGGCGCCAACTACGCAAAATATCCCGAAAGGAAGACTTTCTAAGGTCTGTCTCCTGATAAAGTCGGGACATTACAACACCAGAAAGTGGCACAGAACACTGCTTTTTGGAAGGACACAGCCCTAACACAGCATGGGAGAGCTTGGCTTCCCACTCAAAGCTCATTTACCTAAGTAATTGGATGCCTGGAAATCACGATTTTATCTATCATGCGTTCCACGTACCGTTTTTTTCAGTCAACAGCCGAAGCTGCGAGTTTGTTTGCACACGAGCCATCTTCTGGGGAGAACATCCCATCCACATGTTGCCGAGGGGCCACTGACAGAGTGTCACTATAATCTCTTTCAAATGAACTTCAGCAGAGTATCACACGCCCTTCAAAAACAACCCTCCTACCATCACCGAGGCCCTGCCGAGTCATCGTGTGCTGACTAGCCTACTAACTCACCGCGCATGGGCAAACAAGCTTTTCTGTTGCCAACGGTATCACAGCTAGCCGCTAGCTTTTTCTAAAACACACTCTAACTGCTCCGTGAGAAGTCATGCTAAAGATCTCGCGGAGATCTTTGAGAATCCGCACTTCAACCTCAGACAAAAACTGGAGTATGACTGTGGCCAGATTTCCCCATGGCTTGCTGTCCCGCTGTCTCTTGGGGTGTTTGGGCCTCGGGGTCAGGAGAGAGAAAGAACAGGAAGAGGAAAGGGAACGAGCTGGGGCCCGAGGGGGAGCTTGCCCACACATAGGAGAACGGAGCCCCAGAAGAGGGCAGATGCTACGTGGGCAGATGAGGCCCCGCCACCCAGGACTTGGGCAGTGCAAGTCAAGAACTCAAGGGACCTGTCGGGGCCACTTGCGACTCTCACTCCGCTGGGCTCTCGGACTTTGCCTTCCTGAGGACCCAGCTTTCCCCCTGGCTTGGTTCTGGAACAAGGAGGTCCTCAATCGGTATGCTTTGCTGAATGACACTGAGATCAGTTCTCTTGCTGTTAAAAGTAATGATAGCCAGTCACAAATCCAACGACACTCATGGAAAACTCTGTCCTCTAGCTCTAAGACCCCCAATTCCAAATCTCTAGTTCTGATCTCTCTCAAGCCTGACACATGTGATGTGACTGCCCCACGAGACACGTCCCGAGGATGCCCCACCAGCACCTCTGACGCCGCAGGGGCGAAAGCTCAGCACATCCCACATCTTCCCAGCACGCCCCCAACCCCTGTCCTCTGGAGCGCCTCTGGACTGTTTGTGTGGACGAAAAGGGGCCGTATTCGAACCCCGACTGGTTCACGAGAGGCCAGCACGAGAGGCCAGCACGGCGGGCCCCACAAACTCAGAGACTGAAAGTGACCACATAGGATGACCAGAAAGATTCCTAACTGTCAGTGAGTCACGGCAGGGAGTCACATCCTAGGCCAGGAGCTTCCTTGACAAAGGTCACTCTTTACCTTAATTGAACCTATTGTCTTTTTGCATCTACGTAACACACCCCTGGGACGTCAGAGTCACCTCCCGGTTCTCCAGGCCCCCCAGGGCACCCTCTCCCACCAGGGCCCGAGACCGCAGGCCCCAGTGTCCCCTGTTCCCCAGTTACAATGTCGCGGTGCTGTGAGTCCTCGTTGTTAGCCGTCCCGCACCCGCCCACGTCAGAGCAGTGCGTCTGGCGTCTGTCCCTTTCACTCCTTCTCCCCCCTCAGAGACCTCCCTGCTTGCTTCCTCCCACCCCCCACTCTCTCCCCAGTAGCTTTCATGGAACACTACCCCCCAACCCGGCCTTGCGGGGCCCCTCC
>PVKU01000165.1:0-34817 GCA_004027475.1 Anoura caudifer
TTCCTGGACTTCCTGGAAGACTATTTCCTTTGCCAGATTGGGGAAGTTCTCCTTTATTATTTGTTCAAATAAGTTTTCCACTGGTTGCTCTTCTTCTTCCCCTTCTGGTACCCCTATAATTCGGATGTTGGGACGTTTAAAGATGTCCTGGAGGTTCCTAAGCCTCTCCTCATTTTTTTGAATTCTTGTTTCTTCCTTGCTTTTTGTTTGGTTGTTTCTTTCTTCCTTCTGGTCCAGTCCATTGATTTGAGTCCCAGTGGAAAATTTTCTTAAGTGAGTGACTGTTTAACTGTTGATGGGACACCGTTGTTGGAATAACATTTTTAGTTTGGTCTGTTAGTCTCTTTTGAACTACAAGGCAGTATCTTCTAAATATTTTTGTCGGAAGGGATGGAAACTCATTTTTTAGGTCCTAATGCCTAGCCCTGCAACAAAACAGAAGTTCGGTGTGTCATTTTCAAAGTAGTTTCTGTCTTTGAACGCACGTATGAGAGTTTGTAGTTGATTTCTATGATGTTCGTGAATGTTTAACGAGAGTTTGTGCTCCTTAACACGTAATAACATCAGGAACTTAGAAGAAAATTGAACATTCTGACTCGGCCAAGGTATGAAATCTTGAAGTTACACCATGGTTGTCCTTTACTTTTTTATCCTGATATTAACATGTAATCACAGTATTTTTGTAAAAAGGGTGTTTCGGATTTTTGTTTTGTTTTTATTTGTTCACTCTACTCTGAAGAAATAAGAAGTAATGATCTTTTATTTTTAACTCATGGGGATAGAATTTGAATTCTCAAATTCAAATGTGTTACCATGTGGAATGATATTTTCAAGCTCTCAGAATTTGGGGCTGCTTGGTACAGTTTCACAGGGACTTTTTTGTAGCAGGTACCCCTGTGGGAGTGACTGGCTACACTGGTGACTTTTATTAAAAGTGTAAACTTTTAGAATTTAGACGTGTTTTGGAATAACTTATCCATGGCCTACCTTTCTTCCTCTGTGTGAGCACACTTTTGTGGCTCTAAACTCATTTTTGGTTAGTTATTAACCATTGAATATACTATGATTCCTCAAAAATCATAAGATATTTTATTTAGATAAGCACATTTTCCAATAGAGTCGATTACTTAACATTAAATATTTATTTAAGAATGGGTTATAATCACCTGAATTCAAATGACTATAGCATTGTAGGCTTTGCCAATTTATAAAAAGTAAGCATTAGTATCATGAAAAAGGAAAAAAAATTAGAATAAGGGCCCTCCAAATTGTTACAGATAAAGCATTCTACAGAAAACCAAAGAAGAAAAAGAAATAAAATTATTTACATAAAGTTTGTACCCTAAGTCTCTTTACCCTTAATTTGGAACCATCATGATCAGAAGTTTCCCTTTTTATCCAGTAAACGTTGTGTTTATTTGTGTTATTTACTTTATATTATGAAAATTTTCAAAGAACTTGGAAAAAACAGTATAATTAATACCCATTTTTCATCACATTAACAGTTAATACAGAGTTCGGCAGAAGTAAGGCTTGCTTGAGTGTGGTTTGTAGGGGACGTACATGTCCGCACCAGATGGACAGCAATTTGCACATTTCACCTAAAATGTCATATGAGTGCTTGAGTGTAATGTTGTTATGTTACAGAATTACATGCATATGATTTTGTAATAAAAAGTGGGGGCATTATTTGTGCCGGACCCTGTATTTTTGCCATTGTTCCTTCTAATCCCATACGCACATTTCACCCCAAATATTTGTGCGTGTATCTTTTTTTAAAGTTGCTTTTTCATGCACAGCCCCACTCTTATCACACCTAATAATTGTCATGGTCTCCTTGATAACATTCCCAACCCAGCACCTATTCAGATTTTCCCAGCAGATTGATCAAAATTAACTCCAGCCAAAGGCCCTGCAATTACATGGGGTTTGTAAAAACACAATGTATTTTTTAAAACTGAAGTTTGCTCAAATTGAAACAAGTCTCTGAACTTTTCCGTATTTTCTATTCATTTCTCTACTTGTGAGAAAATTCTAAATGCGGACTGACATGTTTCACATGCTGTCCAGGTAGAGGAGTATGAAGCAGGTGAGGGGGAATTAGAGGTTCAGCTGGTCACAGGTTGCCAAAGAGATGCATTGCAGGCTTCCCGACTGCATTCCAGGTCTGGTTTTTGTAGTCTTTGAAAGTCAAATCTAGAACAGGGTGCTTTCTGCACTGCGGAATCTTGGATTTGAGATATTTAGTGCAGTGTGTTCCACCCTCTGGAAAGGACCTATCCATTTATTTATAAAGTGTTTCATTTTCCTATGTAGTTCAAAGTCAAATTCACTGATTCTTTTAGCAATATATTCTTGTAACCTGCTGGTTTATCCAGCTCCCTCCTTCCTCTACCCAATTTGTAAAGAAAAAAAACCAGTAGGTAAAGAAACTTTTTGGTTGAAAACTGAAAGCTTAACTTTTAATCTTCTGTGAATTATTTTTAAAAATATGTTACATCAGGGATACCTCTGTGTGAAACTGTAAGTGGGTAAAGTGGTGAAATAGATTTTTCTTGAGGAAACTGGAGTTCTTGGTGGTTCCAGATCTGATCTTTAAAATGTTATATGATCTTTGGTACATAAGGAAAAAATCCTATTATATAGGTTATCAGTTTATATATACATATGCAAGTTTTACTTTAACCGCTCTAAGAATATGTTTTCTGTTTTAGTGGAATATTGGTGAACAACACTAAGTTAGATGGACCTTTATTACAGATTCTATTTATGAACAATGTTATTTCAAAGTAAGTCATTTTCCCTTTTCTAAATATAATGAATTATGTGTTTATGAAACAGTGTTTTCTGCAAGAATGTTGTTTTCATTGGTATTTATTACCATGCTTATTACTTACTTATAATCTATGGCATCATGATGAAGAGCAAGGACATTAGAGCCATGTACACTTGAATTTGAACCTGGTCTCTTTCCGCCCATGAACCTGGGCAGGTCACTGACGCCCACTGTGTACCAATTTCCTCACTGGGAAACAGGGTATGAATAGTAACCACCTCCTAGGTAGCGAAATGAGCACCTGTGAGAGCCTAATAAATAGCCTCTAGTTAAAAAATAAAAACAAAAATAAAAAACTACCTCCACGACCACAATGTTAGCCACTTCTCCCCCAACGTCAGGTAACAGTTTTCCCTGCTGGCTATTTTCAAAGCTTCTCCTCATGATACAGTTTTAAACATCAGAGCTACACCTTTGCAAAAAGCCTTCCAGAGTGCTGGGGTCTGGTGCGACTGCATCTCCGTGGTGATTGCTAGACCATTGTGAAATGTTTGCTCAAAGAATGGTGACAGACGTTACAGATGGTTGCTTGCCCCCTCCTGTGTCACTTAAGCACATCACCCTCTGTGCTGGGCAAGGTGGAGCAGGTCACAGGGACCTTGTGCAGAGTGTCCATTTGTGGGGCAGTCCCATTACCTGCGTTGTCCCAGCAGAAGATAGAGCTGAGCTCTGCGGGGTGGGGCAGCTGGACGGCGAGGGTAGCAGCAGCCAGGTGCTGGGCACTGTTGTCACCTTCAGATTAGAAACCATGTTGTAACTTCTGCACCGCTCCCCTGGTGTTTCACCGGCAGACATCTGAGAACGTCAGAGAGAAAGTGACCAGACAGGTCCTCTTGTCTGTGAAGAGGGCATTGGTGCCCAGCTGCAGCCCAAGCTGGGCACCTTTGTGCCCCCTGCCCTGAGACTGAATGGAGACCATTGGGCGAAAGTGGTTCTTGACCCGGAAAGCTAGAGAACGTAGACCTCAGTAGTTTCTCTCGCCTTGCATTTTGGTTTTATCTTTTTTCCTGTTTAATAG
Source organism: Anoura caudifer (assembly GCA_004027475.1). NCBI lineage: Eukaryota > Metazoa > Chordata > Mammalia > Chiroptera > Phyllostomidae > Anoura > Anoura caudifer. Next base: position 3,855 of record PVKU01000165.1, read on the forward strand.
TTAGGTAGTATTTCCTTACGTGCACATAGAGGGTCTCTAGGAAGAGCATGTGCAAAAGCGAATGCGTGGGTTGTCTTGTGTGGCAGAAATAGGTGGCTAGCATGCAGGATGGGGAGGAGGCCTCTTGTACTTCTACTTATCAAACCACTTACATGTATTACACATGCGAAAGCCAAATACACAAAATCTACAAATCCGTTATTCTTAGTGTACACATTTGCCACCTGTCTCATGCCCAGCACTGTGTCAGGTTATCATAATCGTTTTGTTAACTTGGCACCAGGGTGTGGTTTTTTCCTAAGGAATAGAAACCAAGTGTGACTGAGTCAGTGACTCAATAAGCCTGAACAACAAAGTAACAAAAGTTACACATGATGTAGTAACGGGTAAGACTTTAGCCTGTTCCATGTTTTACTCTGTCTGAGTTCTGACCATTTTGTGCTCTTATGCAGGCAATATCATCAAGAAATAGAGGAATTTGTATCAAATTTAGTAAAAAGATTTGAGGAACAGCAGAAAAATGATGTGGAAAAGACTTCCTTTAATCTTTTGCCCCAGGTATTTCAAACTTAAGAGACTTTAAGATTAGTAGGTTATGCTTTTCACTGCTAATTATTAGGCCACAAGGATCCTCTTGAATCAAAACCAAAATGGTGAAGATTGTCTGTTCCCCTCCCACCTGTCAATGGGCCTCTTTCTTGGCCGCCACCCTCCAACCCTCCACCCCGCGAAGCCCTGGGGCTTGCGTTTGGATAATGGCATCCTTTCCCTGGGACTGATGGTCAGACCCTGCTGCACACAGAGTTGAAGGGTTTGTTTTTTCATTCCCTAACCTGGACATGGGGGTTTGTGTAGAAAATTAATTTCAGCTCAAAAAAATCTATATTTCTGGAGTTTATAAAATATGGATTATTTTTTTCTAAAACCAGAAGTTTATGCACTGTTCTCTTCTTCCCCCTTTACCTATTTAAAGAAAAAAAAATAGCGTGCCCAAAGAAATATGAGATATTTTACTATGTGAATATTAGAGCATGGATTTATGTTTTAAAAATTAGAATTATATTTTTCTGAGGCTTTTTTAAAATTAGAAATTAAGGTAAGTAGAGTCTCTCAGATAAGGATCCTCAGCTGTTTATCCTCTGAGGTTAGAGATCAGTTTTCTGATTAATTAAAATTTTAAGTCACCTTAATTTTCACCTATATAGAATTTTAAAGATTTAAGAAATGGAAAATTAAAACCATACTAAATATTATTGAAGTTTTGATTCAAGGTACACTTCAGAATTTTTTAGTGGCTTGAGGTTGGTGAGAGTTACATTAGTATTGACCAAAAATATAAAGTTGTATTTTTTTTAATCTTTCTGATTATCTGGTTTCAAGATAAACTAAAGTCTGCCTTGCCAGTGTAAGTGTTGAAAGTTCCATAATTAATATTCATTAGCACAAAAGTCAGAGTGTATGCTAATGCTTCAGAAGATGCTATTTTATATATCTTTTTAAATTTTTAAACTTTGCTACTTGTGAATTTCTTTCATAAGCATTCGTACCTAGCTAAACTTAACTCACCCTAATTATGACAACAATTAATTCAAATTTTTATAGACCTTAGTGGTAGGTATTAGGAAATGAAGTATGTTCAAATGCTGACATCTGTCATGTGTGTTTTTCCATGTATCAGCCATCCAGTGTCATGCTGGAAGAGGACCATAAAGTAGAGGAGCCCTGTGCCGTTAGAAACTACAAGGAAGCCTTCAGTGTAAGTCTGGACGTTTTAGAACTCTCAGGAACTTGTTCCCCGTCCGGGGTCAGTGGGGCACCATTTGAGTGAGAACGCAGTGTGTCCCTGTCCGGGGTCGGCGGGGTGCCACGTGAGTGAGAACACAGTGTGTCCCCGTCCGGGGTCGGCGGGGCGCCACGTGAGTGAGAACGCAGTGTGTCCCAGTCCGGGGTTGGCGGAACGCCACATGAGAGAGAATGCAGTGTGTCCCCGTCCGGGGTTGGCAGGGCGCCACGTGAGTGAGGACGTGGTGTGTCCCCGTCCTGGGCCAGTGGGGCACCACGTGAGTGAGAAACGCGGTATGTTCCAGTCCGGGGTCAGTGGGGCGCCTCGTGAGTGAGAACACGGTGTGTCACTGAGTGAGTGCACTTCCGTTCCCTGAGTTGGTTACAGACAACAGTGCAGACTTCAGCCTCTGAACACCATGGTTCGCTTTTTAATGACTGTTGTATTGTGACATGGGGCACAATAGACCTTGTCTGGTGGACTTTGTTGCCGCCCTGATCAACCTCTTTGTGTTTATTTTAAAGAACTTAGAGGAAGGTGCAGAAAGCATGCTTGTCCAACTTATAAATGGTTTAAGTTGAGAGGGATATGGTAAACAGCTAACGTAACAGATGGCAGATTTGAAGTTTAAAATGTTACCAGACTCAAATAACACATGAAAAGTGGAAGCTTAACAGGGATGAACCTATGTTTAGTCCTTTTTAGTGCCTGTGCAGAATTTAGCAGTGTAAGTGTGATGCAATGGTGTGATTTTGCAATTTAGGATTTTTTGAAGATGATGATGTAATCCTGGACTCTGTTAAAGGAAGACTAGTCTTCACATTTATGAAGAAGCATTGTACTACATTGATAATCCACAGTTGTAAGGACAGGGGCCTGCTGGGATAATGAGCCAACAAATCTCACTGAAAATATTTACAAGGGATGCCACATCTCTGCAGGTGCGATAAAGGCTGATATTTGCAAAGGTGTCATTTTAGATCACCCTGCATAGTGCCAAGGGGCAGGACGAGGCCCAGTGATTGGATTGAGAAGGAAAAAGCTCATTTCAACTCAACATTTAGTAAGCAGGAATCTGTCAGGCAGGTGAGAAAGGAAGTGGTTTGCTCATTTTTGTAGAAGGGAATTCCATGTTACTGGAGTCAAATAAAGACTGTGATGTTTCCCTGGCTGGTGTAGCTCAGTGGATTGAGTGTGGGCCTGTGAACCAAAGGATTGCGGTTAGATTCCTAGTCAGGTGACATGCTTGGGTTGTGGGCCAGTTTCCGGCAAGGGACACACGAGAGGCAACCATATGTTGATATTTCTCTCCATCTCTCCCTCTCTCCTTCCCTTCCCCTCTAAAAGATAAATAAAATGTTTAAAAACAAACAAACAAACAAAAAAAGACTGCGATGTTACCGGGCACTGAAAGGATTTCTGAGTTTGAACTAGATTGCTTTCGTTTCCCTTCTACAGTGAGATTCTGGGATTTAAACTGGCAGCTGCCTGGAAACTGGGAATTGTGCACATTTGTGAAATTTGTCCTTCAGTAAATACTAATAAATATTTTCTAAATGTTCCTTTGTTACCATGGACTGTTCAGGTTCCAGGGACATAGTAAAGAAAAAAAAGGCCAAGTCCCTGCCCTCGCTGAATTACAAACATGATGCAGGCTAAGTAGCTGAGGGGCGTTGGCTTATGTTGTGCGTCCTCAGTGAAGGCCTCCGAGCCAGACCTGAGGGGTGTGCAGGAGCGACCTCACTGCAGCCTGCGTGGCGGGGCTCCCGGAGACAGGAGGAGTGAGTGGGAAGCACCAAGGCAGGAGCAGACGCATGTTGCCAACCGAGTGCCCAGTGCTGTTGTGAGCTTATTACAGAGGTGACTCGGGAGGATACTATTCTTCATCACACTTCACAGACGAGGAAGCGGACATGACACTGAGTAACTCGCCGGCGGTCCCTTAGCTGGGGAGCGGTGCAGCCGGGAGTCAACGCCTCTGCCCTGCCGCGGGCGCTCTGACTCCTGATGTTGCCTTACAGGCCACGGTGAGGACTTTGGGTTTTACTCTGAGTGAGATGAGAAGCCATTGGAGGCTTCTGAGGAGAAATGTGGCTTGATACGACTTGAATTTTTAAAAGTACTGGCTCTCTGTGGAAAAGAGCCTGTAGCTGCTTGCATATGGAAGCTGGAAGGCATCTCAGGTGAGATGAAACAGCAGCTTAGACCAAGATGATAGTGCTGCAGTATGAAGTGGTTTATTTATTTATTTTTTTTAAGATTTTATTTATTTATTTATTTCTAGAGAGGGAAGGGCAGGGAGAAAGAGAGAGAACGTCAGTGTGTGGTTGCCTCTTGTGCGCCCCCTACTGGGACCTGACCTGCAACCAAGGCACATGCCCTGACTGGGAATCGAACTAGCGATCCTGTAGTTCACAGGTCGGCACTAAGTCCACTGAGCCACGCCAGCCAAGGCAAGAAGTAGTTTCTAACCTGGATATACTTTGAAAGTAGAACTGATTGAGTAGGTTGATGAACTGAATGGAGAACCCGAGAATGAGAATAGTCAGAATGTCTCCGGTTTTTGTCCTGGGCAACTGGAAGAGTGTCCCTGCCTCTTCTGTGATGGGAGAGGCTGGAGGGGGAGCAGGATCGGGGGTGGGAGTCCGGTGCAGTTTTGAACAGGTGAGTGTGTGGCGCCTCCGCATGCCCGGGAGAGCTATCAGGTTGGCACTTGCACGGTGGGAGGTTAGGCGTGGTCAGAACTAGGCCCCGGGGATTGTCAGCGCGTAAACCCCGTTCCACACCGTGGGTCTGGAGCCACCGAGACAGTGACAGCAGAGAGGAGGACCAAGGGCTGAGCCTTACAGAACGTGGAGAGATGGGAAGGATCCAGCAAAGAAGACTGGGAGGATTAGCCAGCAAGGTAGGGAGAAAACCAAGAGAATGGTATCATGGAAGCCAAGGGAAGTTTCTAGAAGAAAGGGATATCAACTAATAGGTTAAGGTGAAGACTGAGAACTGGCCACTGAGTTTAGCTGCGTAGGGGCTGTGGAGGTGCTCCGTTGTCAAATAACTTAGTGTCATGTTAGGAACAGGAAGAAGCTGTCTTGGATACATTTGAGAGAATGACAGTGTCATTTTAATTAATAAATAAAAGTGGGGGGACCAGTGTAAATTGAAGGAGACTAAAAAGACTTGACAGTAACATGTGTGTGCCCGTGTGAACTTTATTCAGGTCCCGGCCTGGCAGGGAGGAAAGGTCCACAGGGCATTCTGGGAACACTTGGGGAAAACTGAATATAGGTCGGATAGTGGTAATATTAAGGAGTTAACAGTTCTCTAATGGTACTGTGGTTTGTAGGAGAATGTTCTTATTTTTAGAAGGCTCATACTGAAATATGTAGGGGTGAAGTCTCATGAAAATCGAAGCTGGAAACCATTTAGGAAGTTACTGTAATCATCTCAGGCAAGAGAAAATAAAGTCTTAGTTTAGGCTGTGATGATGGTGGTGACTTTATTTAAATGGCTCAGTGAAAAGTCAGTGTGAAAAATGAGAGTGTGTTGGGGGGAGAGAAGACGCGTGTATGAAACGGTCAGTGAGCAATTGTTAAATGCAGATGGAGGGTACATGGGTATTCATTGCACCCTTTCTTCAACGTTTCTGTATGAAATTTGTCCAAAAAAAATTGGAGGGAGAAGAAAAGACTGGGAAGAAAGAAAATGGAGTCAGTGAATGTAGTGAACTTTCCTGAGTGTCTCGCAGCCAGGGAAGTGAAGAAACAGGGTATCGGAGGGAGAAGTGAGAGGGCTGTGGACCAGTTTCGGCTTTTTAAGCCTGGAGAGAGGGAGCAGCTGAGAGTATGAGCCATCAAGAGGAGGGACTCCATGGTGGAGGAGGTGCAGGGACTTGACTAGGCGGCTCTCAACTTTCCCATCAAAATCTGGCTCCTGTAACTAGGGAGTTGATTATTATTTCTAATAATTTCATCTAAAATAAGTTGTTGAAGCAATCTTAGTCGTACATTATTTAATGTTTTTTCCCCCTGCTTAAATAGCAATATTTTTTGACTTGTTTTCTGCAGGTTGTAGGAAGTGTCCTGTATTTTACTAATTTTTGCCTTGATAAATTGGGGCAACCGCTACTAAATGAAAACCCTCAGCTTACCGAAGGATGGGAAATACCCAAGTATCCTACATAGTGAATGAAGATCTTTTATGCATCTTGCCATTAAATCACCTTTAAAAAAATTTTTACCACATTTTGCAGACTATGATAACCATTCCTTAATAACATTCACTAAAGGTACCAGCAAGTCTTCAGCCACATTGTTTCTCTAGAAGGGCAAGAAATACAAGTAAAGGCAAAAAGGTTTGTGTGGGGAGCGGTTTTTGTTTTCTTCTTTTTGCTTTGTAACCAAATCATAAAGTCTTTTAGCTTAAAAAGTTAATGTTCTCTATTGCTGGCTTACTATAAATAAATTACAGGTTAAGCAGTAACTTTAACGTATAGACCTATATTAATGTTTAAATTGATTATCTGTTTATGGGAATCCATTGGTTCATGCCTAATGTGTATGGGTGGGTGGAAAGGTTTAATTGTTGCTGTCGGTGTGTTGCTGTCTTAAAATCCCCTGCCCCTTTCCGTGATGCCTAAAGGAAGCACGGTCTGTTTGCCTCGGTTCTGCTGGTGCTAAACACTGACAAAATCCGGAGGTAACAGATCCGTTGGAAGCATCGGGTTTTGGTTAAAAGTACTGTCTGTTTAAGTCACTGAGTGCGGGAGGTGACAGTGCACCCATGGCAGATCTCACTAGTCTGGGGTCAACCTGCTTTCTTCTCTCCGGCGCATGTTACCGTCATTTAGGATGTTATCAATTTGTTTTTACATTTTCATTTACATTATGAAATCTTTGTTTTTTGACCAAATAGGCCAAAGCCTCACTGTTTCAATTGTGGGTCTGAAGAACATCAAATGAAAGATTGCCCGATGGTAAATTTTTCTCCTATGAAAAGTATCTTTGAACCAGAGCTTTCTGATGTTTTCACCGTATCTATGGCATGATGTGGTGTGAAGAACCTTCCTATGTTAATTTCCTGTGGTCCTTGAATTTGACTTTTTTTTTCAAATTCATACTTAAATTTCAAGGCATTAGATTTTTTTTTAAATTTAGAACAGTGCTCTGTATTTGAGATGAATGAGCATTAGGAGAGTTAATTTTCAGACAGTTTATTCTAAAAATTTGATTTTATATTATAATTTGAGATAATAAGAAACTAAAGTGACTGCTTCTTTTCTTGCTTATTTTTCTAAAATATCCACCCTGTTTCATACTTGTTACTTATGCATTAAAACCAAAATAATCTGCTTGCTTGCCCTAAAGTGCTCATTATTTATTTAATTTCTGAAATGCAGGGTCTGGCAGAAGTAAAGCTTGCTGGAGTGTGGTTGGTAGGGTTAGTAATAATGATAGTTTTAATTTGAACATTCCACCTAAAATGTCAGTCTTACGGTATGCTTGAGTGTGGTATTGTCGTGTTACACAGTTGCATGCTTATGATTTTGTAATAAAAAACAAGGGGTGTTACTTGTGCCAGACTGTATTTCTAAAGTACTTGACACCATTCTTTTTGATCGTGTTGCGATCTAGCCTCGGAACGCCGCCCGCATCAGCGAGAAGAGGAAAGAGTACCTGGACGCCTGTGGGGAGGCCAGCAGCCAGGGCTCCCAACAGCGCTACCACACGGATGAGGTGGAGGAGCGCTTCGGGAGGTTCAAGCCTGGGGTCATCAGGTACCTCTTCTCAGTGTGTCGTGGGAGCTCCTTTCTGTTTCCCCAGGGTTTGAAACATTCTGTGTTTTTAGGGTAATTATCAGTAGATAAGCTTTCTCTAGCAAGGCTCTAGATAATATACATCAGTTCATTTGAAAATGTTCACTGAAATCTTAACTATATGAGGTCTGTCTGGAAGGTATCCAGCCACATAATGTAAAAAATAGTGACCGTTATTGAAGAAAATACAAGAGGCAAGAAACATTGTACACAGGACAATGACGCCTCAGTCCCCTTCAAAGTAGGCACCTGGGGACCTTACACAGTTCTCCCAGGCACCATTAGCTGCCCTGTCCTATTTTCCTGAATCTCACTGAAGTTCTGAAATCTCTCCCCTTTCAAAGGTGATTTTAGTTTGGGGAAAAGCCAGAAGTCGCAGGGCACTTAATCTGGGCTGTAGGGGAGCTGAGTCACCTGGGTAAGTTTCACCAAAAAACTGCATGAGATGATGCCTGAGTTGGTGCATTGTCATAATGAAGCTGCCAGTCACCAGTTGCCCTTAGCTGTGGCCTTCAGAATCATCCAGATAGTTTTCATGTAGGAATGTTCAAGCTTAATGTAAAATTTGATGCATATTCGTTGCTCTACTCAGTCATTCTAATGCGATGGCCACACAGTACACATGCTTACTCAAGGACATCTACCGCCCCCACTGACTAGTGCAGTAAAGTCGTCATTGGTCACACTTGCACATTCCAGTCCCCTCCCCTTGGCTGCAAGGTTACATCAATGTCATGCAAACTGTTCTTTTGTATTAACAATAGCTGGACTTTTCCGGGCAGACCTCGTGTATTTGATAGGCACTGTGTCACCAGCTGTGACTACCAGCTGTATAGCGTGAGGCAGAATTGTTTAAAACATTGGCATGGTATGTTTTCATCCAAACTAGAGTACAGTGTTTTTTCTTCCGCTCTTACTTTTACTTAGTGAGGAACTTCAGGATGCACTGGGTGTGACGGACAAGAGCCTTCCACCTTTTATATATCGAATGCGCCAGCTGGGATACCCACCAGGATGGCTCAAAGAGGCCGAACTGGAGAACTCGGGGCTTGCACTCTATGACGGAAAAGGTAATGTTAGGTTAGATAAGTCACCTCAGTGTTAAACAGCTCCAACCTAATGGTTTAGACATACTGCAGTCAAAGAACAATGCTCTCGCCGGGTCCGTGTGTGGTCTGGAGAGGACTTACCTCGGCATCCAGCATATTAACTCCGTCCATGGTCTGTGACAGATGGTGCTGACGGGGAAACAGAAGCTGGAGAAATTCAGCAGAATCAAAATGTTACTTATGATCTCTCGAAATTGGTAAACTATCCAGGTTTTAATATCTCTACTCCCAGAGGCATTCCAGATGTAAGTATATTGTGTTTTTTTTATTCTTTTGAGACATGTAGATTGTTCAAAATGTTAGCTTATGTAGCAGTTACTGTTACATAAAGAAGTAAATGTGTTACTTCAGTGTTTAACTTTTTCATTTCCTTTATGTTGACTAGAATCTAAAGTGAAATCTTATATTCATCAAAAAAGAAAAAAACCATAGTAGTTTTTTTTTTAATTTTATGCTCTAAGAAAAGGAACTAAAATGGAATAGTTAAATTCTGTAAATCGAAAGTTACCCTAAAATTTTAAGAATTATCTTTTTGAAATGTGGGATGATTCTGAGGCAGTATTGTAAGTTTTACAGAATTACTTGGAAAGTGAATTTCTTCCTTTGATAAATCTAAGTGTACCATTACTTTTTTCTATTCTTCCCCCCGCGCCCCCCCCCCCCCCCCCCCCCCCCCCCCCCCCGCTCAAAGTAAAGTTTCTCGGTCTGTGTGAGAATGGCTCCTGCACTTATTACTGTTTTCCAACTCTCATGGATCAGAGTTCAGCAATTAGCTATCGTGATGATGGCAGCGGTATTTGAATTTAAAAAGGAAATACACAGGCTACTCTGAGGGCTGAATTGCATGGTACAAATCATCGTTGCCTCTGCTAGTGGGTCCAAGACCCAGCCCCCACTGGAGTCCCCTCGGGGTGCTCACAGCCCCTCCCTTACACCTGAGCAACCTCGGTCCCTGGGATCTGCAGGTTTGACAAGTGCCAGAGCAATTCTTAGTGACAGTCACTGCTGAGTGTGCTGTTGGTGAACAGAGAAACATTGAATCTTGCAGATGAGCACTCAGTTTGGAAAGGGAGGGGCAGGAGGTAGAAAAGTCTGTGAGAGGAAGTGTGTTAGGAGCAGTGAGTGCGGGCTCAGGGGCAGGCCCGCCAGGCCTGGCAGGAGTCCTTGCACATGCTGCTTATACCCTCTTTGTGTCGTAAGCAGGATGTTTGGGGGGCCAGTGAGTGTCAGGCTGTCTTTTGGTATTCAGTCCTAATCGTTCTGTAGGCAGAGTGGAGGTTTTTTCCTTCAAGGCACCATTATTTCATGAAAATAATTTTCCAAAAAGGAAAAGTCGCATATGAAGTGGAAATGAAATTTGAGACCTCCACTTTACCTCCTTTGAGCAAAATCTCAAAGCATGAGATTTATTTTTCCTTCTCTTCACATTGTTAGGAATGGAGGATGTTTGGTTCCATACCAATGCAGGCCTGTCAGCAGAAGGACGTGTTTGCCAATTACCTTACTTCTAACTTCCAAGCGGTAAAGAGACTTTCGGAGGGCCCTCTATAAGTGCACGTGTCTGTGGGATTTTGTGATGCATTAGCATCTTATTGCCTCTCTTGCTTTCTATAAAAGCTCTCTTTGTTTTCTGATGACTCAGAAGGAAAGAGGTAGCTACATTCACCAATACCCAGACTTGGCCCCAGATTGGTTTTCTACATCATATTTAAGTGACAGGATGGAGTTTCAGCCCTTGCCTCCCCATCTGACTGAGGTTTGGTTCTTCTGTCAGCCAAGTGCGAGGTCTGGCTCCAAGCGGTCTTTGTCTCAGCCCAGCAGTCCCAAGAGGCAGAAGAAGGAAAGCAGCTCAGCCTCCCCTGCCGACATGGAGCTAGACTCGGGTAGGTTGCATGTCGTGTTTTGCTTTCCTTGAGAAGGCAGGAGAAATCTGTAAGCTCCTGAGTTCCATAAGAAAGAGTAGCTCTTTTTCAGCACCAGCTAAACAAGAGCTCTTTTGTTTTGTCCTTGGAGACCAGAGTTTCAGCACTGTTGTGATCGGGGCTGGACTGGAAAGCATAGCTTGGCGTGAGGGGTAAATGGGCCCGTGAGCTGACTCCTGAGTTAGGCAGACCTGGGTCTCTGATCACCCTGTCCCCACAGTCCCAGGTCTGGGCTGGCCCCTTGGGTGGGCAGCGCAGAGACAGGTGGGAAGTGTCCCTTTTGGCAGCTCAGTCCACCAGGAAGGAGGGCAGAGCCAAGCCAGGCTTCCCAGTTACTCTTCCCAACTCTTCTGTTTTGTTTTGCCTTTTTACTGGATTTATTGGGGTGACATTTAATGAAACGATAGTTTTCAGGTATACAGTCCTATAACACATCATCTGTGTATTGTATCGTATTGTATTGTATCGTATTGTATTGTATCGTATTGCATTGCATTGCATTGCATTGCATTGCATTGCATTGCATTGCATTGCATTGCATTGTATTGCATTGTATTGCATTGTATTGTATGTTCACCACCGCAAGTCCCGCCAACTGTGTTAATTCAGTAAGTCGCTCCTCCTCCCCAGGAAAGAGAGGCCATGAGGAGAGTCTGCCCTGCGGGAAACCCAAGACAGAGCTAGGCCTTGCCCTTTGAATCCCTTAGCTTTCTGTTCTCTGAACCTGTGGCTTACTCGTGGGGTCTGGTCAGGCAGGACCTGGACGGTTCTTTCCAGAAGGTCAGCAGTGTATCAGGACAGAGGCCCCACCCCCACTCCCAGTATCTTTGGGTTTCCCTCTGGTTCTGATGAATAGATTTGCCCCCAGAGGCTCTCAAATGGATCAGAACTTTGTGTTACTTAGATAAACTTCAAGGCCACTCTGAATCCAAGATTGAAATTCATTCCTTAGGCTGTTTTCCATCCTACATTCTGCCCAGCTGCTTTGGTCGGTCCTGGTCCCGTATCGCACATTGCAGGTCCTGAAGTGAGATTAAAGGGCTGTGTTACAATCAGATGCATACAGATATTCTGATAATAAGACACCAGCAGTGTAAATTGCCCCAAATTTGAATGTGAAACTTCCCCTTCCCCATTTTCAAATTCCAAAGGAGAATTTAAAGGTCACAGATGAAATTCCCTTAAAGTCCAAATGAATTTCAGTCCAAAGTCAAATTGTTTTTGTGTGAGTGGCCTCAAAGTCGAAAATCAAAGCCCCAGAACCATTTTCCCCAATCGCTTGCTCTGCTTGGTCTCAACCACAGGAGTTTCTGATGCCTGAGCAGAGTGCACAGGCTGGGCTTCCAGCATGTATGGCCTCACTTTTATCACAGCCAAGGAGTTCATAGGAGACGTGGACTTGTATAGCCTTTGGAAATTACCCAGGAAATTTAGAAAACAAGCCGTGTCCCCAAACGTGGAAGCACTTGTCCCGGGCAGAATCACACTCCAGAGCCCAACGTGTCTCAGTGTCACCAAAGGCCAGAGCCAAGGTTTCTGGGTGAAGACAGGAACCAGGAACCTTGTTAATGCCATTGTTACTTTTTTTAAAAATTATTTATTTATTTATGTATTTACTTTTTCTTTTTTAGAGAGGGGGAAGGGAGGGAGAAAGAGAGGGATAGAAACATGAATATGCAAGAGAAACATCAATCAGTTGCCTCTCCCACACCCCCAAATGGAGACCTGGCCCATAACCCAGGCATGTGCCCTGACTGGCTATCTAACCGGTGACCCTTAGGTTTTTACAAGAAGATGCCCAACCCACGGAGCCACACCAGTGGGGGCGCAGTGGCCATGTTACTTGACCCAGGCTGTTTTAATCCCATCCACCCCAAACCTTGGCCCTCTGTTTCCTAGCCTGTCACTGGCACCCTAACAGTGTTTCCACAATTGCTTTTCTCTATTACCTGGTTGCTCTTGGTGGCCTTAGAACTGATTGTTTGGGGGGGGGGGGGGTTGCATCCTTTCAGCTTTCATCCATTCTTTGCTCTCCTGAGCATGTCGATGTCTTAAAGTCTGAGTGAGAACCCTATTCAGTCTAAGTAACTGAGTGACAGTCACTCATCTCACGGAGCTCACTGCCTGTACAGTGAGGTGCACAATGGTTTTGATCACAGTCACCGTTCCGTGTCACCCAGCTGCATTTTCCGTAGTGTTTGAACGCGTGCTGTTCCTTGCTGCTCTGCACACCCCAGGGCCAGGGAGCCTCGTGAGACACAACTGCTGCCCTCGGGACTGCTCTCTGCCACCTGGGGTTGCAGGTGCACACACACTGTTTCAGTAGAGACATGCCAGCCCCAGTGATGCATGCAGAGCCCAGGGTCACATGGTGCTGCCACCGAGCTGGTCACAGACGGAAATGGTGGCACAAAGGGTCACTGAGCAGCTGTGCTGAAGTCAGACCTTTGCCGAGAGTGGCCTTGAGCAGCCCCTGTGGGTTGCATTCAGGGTTTCCTGGGGAGATAAGCGGCATCGGGGCGTTTGACCCAGTGGGAGATGTGACTGCAGGTGTGTGCGGTGCCACTCATCGGCCAACGGCAGAGTGGCAGCTGGGGTTTAACCCGGCGGTGAGAAATGGCTTGACAGAATAGGAAAATTCTTGGTCGTCAAGGGCCTCAGGGACACTGGATGTCACCTTGTAGAGGGTGGGGAGGCATTGGAAGCTTTCTTGTGTGGCGGGAAGGACCGGATTTGTGTTTCAGAGCGAAGGCTCGTGGGGAGGGTGGATACAAGGAAGGGGAGTCCAGAGGTGCAGCCGTCTCTACTCTTCCTGGCAAGCAGGGATGGCCTGGAGTAACACAGTGGCTGTGACCGTCTACAGGACAGTGGACCCCACAGAGCCAGGGACCTGGGTGGGCAGGTCGTTGGGTGGACTTCCAGGTGACCAGCAGGTTTCAGGTTTGGAGTCTCTGCCCAGGTACCGATGCTGGTGCCCTTAGTGAGAACAGCAAATAAGAGCAAGTTTCGAGTTTAAAAAGAGACCCTTTGCTTTGGACATGTTGGCTCTATTGTGTCCAGCGTCTGTGGGACATCTCGGTGGTATTGACCAGTGACTAGTTAGCTGTGTGAACCCACAGTTCAGGAAACAGTCCAGTCTAGAGACTCAGAATTAGGAAATAAGCCAGGGGGTCATCCTGCCTCTCCTGCTCGCCTTTGTCTCCGCTGGCCCTCCCCACTCAGTGGTCCGGCCAGCCCACACTTCCAGCCAGGCGTTGTGTGTTCTTCCACGAACCACCTTCAGTTACAGCAGACTGCCTAGAAATTGCTCCATGCCCATGCAGTTTGCTGCTGTCCCCGGTGCACAGCTGCAAAACGGCACACATGGCATGAAAACAGACTTCCCAGGGGTTGGTTAAAGCTGCTGGCGCTAGAAGGTCCCACAGCTCTCCCCACAGGTGTCCTTTTCAGGTGGCGTGAGGACATGAGGTGATGGACGTGGCATGAGTATCCACCGAGTCTTCCCCTCAGGCCAGTGGTTTTCAGCCATAGAACCTCCAACCACCCCCGAGTTCAAGTACAATAATACACATTAACTTTCTTGTTTCAGATGCAGATGTCCTGCATGCTTCTCCGAGCAGGGAGGCGGTCCAGTTTCAGCCCCCGTTGCCCCCTGGCACTCCCCCACCACTGCCACGGGCCACTCCTCCCCACACCTTTACGCCTCCGCTCCCCAAGGGCACCCCACCACTGACTCCCAGTGACTCGCCGAAGACCAGGACAGCGGCCACGCCCATGGACGAGGACACACTGACTCTGGAGGAACTGGAAGAGCAGCAGAGGCGGATCTGGGCAGCCCTGGAGCAGGCCGAGAGCGTAAACAGCGATTCTGATATTCCGGTGGACACACCTTTAACTGGAAATTCAGTTGCCTCTTCACCTTGTCCCAACGAGCAGGAACCCCCTGTCCCAGAAGGCAGACCCTCTGACAAGCAGGTGCCAGGGGAGCCCGAGGGACCAGACACTCGTACAAAGAAGGTGGAAGTTGACCATTCCTTGAGTCCAGAGTCCGAGGCAACACTGTTTTGTCAGAAGGACAAGGAAGAGCCCGTGCAGATAGATTCCAAAGGTGCCCTCAATAATGGTGGTGCTGTGTCAAACTGTGATGTGAGCAATGGGGGCAGCCAGCAGCCCCTGCCTATGGACACCAGTCCTTCTGCAGCCACTAAAGTCCACAGTCCCATCCCCGACATGAGCAAGTTCGCAACAGGAATCACGCCGTTTGAGTTTGAGAATATGGCCGAATCTACTGGAATGTACCTCAGGATAAGAAACTTGTTAAAGAACTCACCCCGAAACCAGCAGAAAAACAAGAAGACTTCTGAATAACTGCTCGAGATAGCATCAAGATTCTGGCCATTAGTACCAAGTGGATACATAAAACTGTCTTCCTGTTTGTCCCTCCCGTGCTTAGAAATCTACCCAGGGCTTCTTTGTGGCCTGATGTCAGGCCTGTTTTAATGAATGGAAAGATCAGACTTGCTGGTTTCCTATATTTTTATTCTCACTGATAGAACTTGGGGGGAAATGTAAGTATGAGCTGCTTTAGAGATAGTTTGTTAAGGTTTATACTATTTTTGGATTGTGAGTGTCCGCCAAGAGTGATGGTTTTTATCTGTCTTTTGTACATTGTTTTTCCCTTTCTACATTTTGCTAATTAATAAGTTTAATATATCACTTAAAAAAAAGTGTAACCATTTTAAATTCATATTTCAACTTGGACAACCAAATGAGAAAAATCAGGGATGAGCAGCTTTATCCCCCATGGGGTATTTTTGTAAGTGATTTACATACATCAATTTTAATGACTTACTTTTTTGTAACTTCATTCTTCATATGAGCTTGCTATACAGGTATGTTCATCTTTGTGTACAAAGGTTTAATAAATTAGTTTTCATGTACATAATCTAAGACTTTGGATACAAAAAAGTGACTCACAGGTAAATTAGTATATAAAACCCTATAAGTTTATAAGTAAATTATGTGGTTACAAAAATTAGTGAAAATATGAAGGGAGAAAAAGCAAGGGAAACATAAGATATTGCAAGTTTGATATTTTCAGTGGACTTCAGCCTTAAATAGAAAAGCAGCAGAATCTTAAAGCAACCATTTTGGAAAAAATGGAGAGCAGCCAGTCTTTGTACAAAAACAAAACTTTCTAGACTTGAACCCCAGGATAATTAATGGTTAAAATTAGAAAATAGACCAAAAATTGCTTTTAATTGTTGGATCTATAAACGAGCCTAAACTATGTTTTTTGTCTTTATGTGAAATGCTGTTACATCTTTATAGTCAAGTTCATTTAGATGAAAGTAAACATTTAGATGATCTTGAACTGTTAGTCTCAGTACAGAATGGGGCAAAAGTAGGTTTGCAGTTGTGAATACATGAGTTTATTCTTGATTTATTATTTATTAATTGCTCTATTTTCTGTAGAAACAACTGTGAACCTACACTTGCCCTACCCCCCCTCCCTCCCCCATGTTACCCTCTCAGACCAGTGGAGGGAACTAAATACAACCATTCTGGATTTAGTTTTCCTCTGGAGAGCTTGCGTAATCAAATTTGCTGTTCTGTAAACAGTAGAGGGAAGGGAAATTGTATGAAAGGGGGAAATTTATTTTTCAAGGCCCTCACAGAACATGCTGGAAATTGAGTAAAATGTTAGGTACTTTTGGCTTTTTTCTCTGAGTTGGACCGCGTGATGAAAGTGACCCCTTTTGGGCTCTTAACTCAGTGTTTCTATCGGATAAATGTAGTGTCGCCACGCTATGTCCGTCAGGAAACGTCAGGGCCATGGAGCGGTTACCAGGACTTGGCAGCATCCCAGCAGCGGCGACTGGGCGGCAGTCTTCCCCGAGAGACTCGCCTGTCCCCCAAAATGTTGTGTTAGCTGAGGCCCCTCTGCACACCAGAGCGACCTCATAGCTGCCTCCTGGGCCCTGGCTGCAGATGTCATGCGCAGGTACCGTCGAGCTTTGCCCCATTTGTGCAACCTCCGTGTTGGGTTACCTGTTGCTCCCTTTACCTTTTAGAGGAGAGGCCTCAGACACACAGCTGGTTCTAAAGAACCAGTGGATCCAAAGGATTCCAGTGGATCTAAATCCATATCCTTCTGACCCACAGCCCCATCTGTGCATTAACCAATGGACTGCCTCCCTGTCAAAAGCCCTGTAAAACCCCTGGATTCTCAAAAAAATTGGCTCCTGATTCTTGATTTATTCAGTTACGTCTTGGAGGACACGGCTTCTGTTAAGTCATTGTATGTGCTTTGGACACTAAAAGAAGACAATGATACGTATGCCCTGGCTGATGTGGCTCAGTGAAGGGTCGCCAGTTTGATTCCCAGTCAGGGCATGTGCCTGGGTTGCAGGCCAGGTCCCCAGTTGGGGGTGTGCGAGAAGCAACTGATTGATATATCTCTCTCTTTCTCCCTCCCTTCCCTTCTCTCTAAAAAGAAGTAAATAAAATCTTTAAAAAAAATAAAAAAAGATGACAGTGGGAGAATCTGCTTTAGTGGGAGAAGACGGTGATGGCCTCTTGTTCGTGAGGAGGTCTACTCAGTGTGCTGGCAGGAGGGCCAGGCACCTGGGTTATTGTGGGGAGAACTGCTCTGGATGGCTGGCTTCAGACTCAACAGGGCCGTGGGTTCAAGTTCGTTTTGGCGGGGGGAGGGGGGGGTTTGAAGACTCCAGGAAAGAGCTTTGAGCTAATCCTTAAAGGGTAGATAGGATTTCCATAGATAATGAGCCTCGAAATGTATCAGAAATCCCATGATTAAAACAAGCACTCAGGAAGGTGGGAGGATAGAAACAGACTTTAAACCGGTGGTTTATTCACTGACGCTGAGAACACTTGATTGCTTTACTGTGAGGTTTGAATTTTATGAAGGAAAATGATCGAAAGATTTCCCCGGGCAGTGTACTCACTGAAAACATCCAAGAGGTGGTTCAGGAAGAGAAAGAAACCCAGGAGCAGAGTGCAGGGTGATGGGGAGGAAGGAGACATTTAGGAGAAGGAAGCCCAGAAAAACGGAAGTAGTTGCCTTCTGAAGGTGCCCCATTTATAAGATTTATTTTGTCCCTGTGTTTGAGGATGATGCAGAGTGCTGGGTGGAGGAGCGAGGTATGGTTTGGACTTGAGCATGCTGTGACAGGTCTCCAGGTGTGGGTAGGTGAGGTCATAACCAAACCCTTGCACTTCAGGATTGGGGTGGGGACCTCAGGGGTGGGGACCAGTTTCTAATGTTTGCCTTGGGTTAAAAGGAATGTGGACTGCAATACACAGGTTGCTAAGACAAAGCCAGCTCTTTGTCACCTCCTTGAACAGGTAAGTGGAAAGCCTTACTAAAATACCAGATGACTGATTTCTTCCTTTAAAAAAAGATTGCATTTCTTTAAGTGGTCAAAAATTCGGCCTACTTTCTACCAACAAGAGGTTCCTCCTAGTTGGTTTTATTCTTCAAGTTGTCTGCTGGAGTCACGTGGCCCTTCTGTCTCACACTTCGTAGATCGTCACTAGAAGGTAAAACAGCAAGGGTGCTGTGACAACCGTGAATTTCCCAAGTGGCTTATCAGGCCAGGACCCCTGTCCACACAACCTGTGTTTTCCTTCAGCATTTAGGAGAATTCGTTTTCCTTTAATATATTTGTTTGATTTAATAGTATGAATTTACTTTTAAATGTTTAGGAGGAAATTATTTTGTTAAAATATGTATAGTTTTCAGTTACGGAGGCCTTACTATATTCTTAATAAGTTGGAAGTCTCAGAACAAGTATGCTTTGTAATGCGTCAGCAATCTAGGCAAAATGTTGGAATATTGCAGTGCGGGGTGTAAGTGGTAGCTGTCCTCCCCTGCAACTAAAAAAAAAGGATTTGGGGGGAGGTCCCAAAGAAATAACTCCATTAGTGGGGTGGGGAGAATGAGGCTACAAAATTAAAATGAAAGAACGCTTTTCTGACAATGTTGTAGAGCATGTCTTTGTGATACACACCTGGATTTTGAAACAGTGGGTTTTATAGTTTAGAAAACAGCCTCTCTGTGAAAGTCACACCCCATGCCCTTCTATCAGCTGCTGTTAAATGTCTAGGGGTTAGAGCCCACTTTTAGTGCATTTTTGTTGGCAGTTAAATAATACCTTTTTATAACCACTTAAAGAGTAAATTAAGATACTTTATTTTCTTTGTTTAAATGCTTGTATTTTAAATTGTAAGCGGAAGGAATAGCAAAGTCATACATTTGATGGAAGATAACCCATAGGAAGGAACCCATGCCATTTTCCTTCATACCAAAATTATTTTCTCACTAGGCTGTTTTATAAATCTAAAATACTTTTCTTTTTCCCCAAAATGGAAATTCTTGATTCTGATATAAATGTAATACATATTTGTTTTATAAATGCAGAAGTCCTTTATATGTATAATTAAAAGTTTCATTTCCCATTGTTCACTGTTCATAGTTTGGTGTAACTTTTCCTGAGCAACTGCTAAGATTTTTTTTTTTTTTTTTTTTAGTGTTGTTCTATATGTGTGTCTTACAAGCATGCTTTTTTCCAAAGATTTAATTTATTTTTTAGAGAGAGGGGAAGAAAAGGAGAGAAAACATTAATGTGTGGTTGCCTCTCACATGCCCCGCTACTGAGGGCCTGGCTGCAACCCAGGCATGTGTCCTGACAAGGAATTGAACCAGTGACCCTTTGGTTCACAGGCCCACATTCAATCCACTGAGCTACACCAGCCAGGTAGTCTTATAAGTGTGTTTTAACAAAAGTGAGATTATGCTACACTTTCCTTGCCAGGATTTGAATTTTTTTTTAAGATTTTATTTATTTATTTTTCAAGAGAGGGAAACATCAATGTGTGGTTGAAATCTATTATTCTTAATGGCTGCATAGCAGCACACAATCTTTTACTCAGTATTGTTTATAATATTTTGTTATTGCTGCAGTGAACTTTTAGAAAGGTAAATTTTTGAATATTGGTGGAAATATGTGTATAGGATGCATTCCCAGACTATTGGGTTGAATATCGTGTGCTGATTGGCAATTTTTATTTCCTCTGTGACTTGTCTTTATATCCTTTGCGCATTGTTCTTTTGGTTTACTTAATGATACATAGGAACTCTTTATTAAAAATATATATATTCCGTTAAGTACACTGCAAAACTATGTTTGCGATTTGTCACATATTTTTTATTGTTTATGGTACCTTCGCACTACAGAAGTGTCAAATTTCTTCACATCAAATCTTTGAATTGTTGTTTATGAATTGGCAATTTTGGTTTGATGGTCTATTTACAAAATAATTTTCATTTTGCAAATTCACCATCTGATATCCACTAATGCAGTTACTGATTGAAACTGGTATTGAAAAATTACTTCCTTCCCAGGATTTAAATGATGTTAATAGTAAGACTGTCATCCCCTTGCAACTCTCTAAGGTAACGTTCATGTGGGTGATTTTACTAATTACTGTCCAAATTCAGTTCACTGTCCCCTAACCTATCACTATATTTTAGATTTTCTTTGAATAAACTGGAAAGACAATAACTTTTTCCTTTCATTGGATTTTCTTTTTAACATATGGATTAATGGGAGAAAAAATCTTGAAAGAATGACTGTGACAGAAATGCCAAAAAATCTTTAACCTAACCAAAAGAATGGATCATGCAAAAAAAGAAAAAGTTATGATTCTGATTTTTTTTGAGAACTTTTATAAGAGTTTATTTGAGCCAAAACTGACAACAGTTGCCAGCAAGCAAGCTCTCAAATGCTCTGATCCTAATCTTTTTATTATTATATTTGTGGTGATGGGAAATTCTAACACATCACAAATTCTAGATATCAGAAATGCATTTTCTAAACCAAACGAACTCTCAACAGGCTGACTACATTGGGAATGTTTCTAATACAAGGACTTCACTGAAAATGCAGGTGGTAAACCCTGACTCAGCTTTCCACCATTCTGGACAGCTGGGGTCACGTGTCTGTAAGGGTGACATCATAAGGGAGCGAATTCTCAGTGCTCTCAGTGGTGGTGGGAGGCCAGTTCATTAGTCATAATTGAGGGATGACACATGAAATGACATGAAACTGGATTGGGACAGGCTGTGGGATTGGGCCCAGGGCAAATTTCTCACAGGCCTCAAATACATTTCCTTCTGTTCTGCCACCCGCCTTGCGTGCCTGTGCTGGTCTTTGGCTCTTCAGACCAGTTCCCATTGTGTTCGTTGTATTGGTCCAAACTGGACTTTTTATATGTGGACACATGGAAGGGTACTGAGGCCGTACACTAGTCGGGTGGCTGGAAGCTAAGAATGGTGTCACGTAGAGAATCAGCGGCCAGGACACGAAGAGCAGGCCTGTGGTGTGAGCAGAATGTGTTGTGTATGATTTATAAGTGAAAGAAATGTCTGAGTTTCTCTGAATGTTGCCCAGAGGTCTGGGGACTCAGCAGTAAGAACTCGCCCAAGGGGTTCCCCAGATGGCCCTCTGATGACAGCGAACAGAGCAGAGGTCCCTCAGGCCTGCCAGGGCATTTGCTCCCACTGCTGCTTCCTCACTGGAACCACTTGCCCCTTGAGATCCAGCTGTCCTGACCTCCTTCAAGTCCGAGCTTAAATTTCACCTCGATGACCCACCTTGACCACCTGATGTAAGCCCCTTCCACACACAACACGCATGCACCACCCAGTCACTCCCCCTCTCCCTTGAGCTACACTTTCCCTAGTAGCATTGTCTACTCTCTGTTACATAGTTACTTTGCTTCTTGTCTGTTGCTGCCTTTCCCAGCTAGAATTTAAGTTGCACAGAGCAGGGATTTCTTTATCCACTGATAATAGGGCTCAGATGCAGGGGGCGGGGAAAGAGTCTGCCTTTTTGGATGAGCTACAAAATATTGTGGCAATTTTTTAAAAATCCATCATGTATGTTTCAAGCAATTATAAGTCTCAAGTTCTGAAAGAATTGTCATGCATCATGGAATCCCTTAATGCAGCCAGTACAGCCTAGCAAGTATGAGCATTACCATGCTTTCAAGTTCTTTCGACACACTCAACTATTTTAAAAATATTTGAGATTAAAAATAGATAACTTCCAGAATAGGAAAAAAATAAGTGGAATAAGGAAGTGTTTTAAATCAGGAACTGCTGGGGTAACAATGCCGAACAGTAACGTTAACAAGCCAACCTAGTTCAGGTGCACTCAAGTTTGCGTCCTCTTCTCATCCATTTGGCCTGGAGTAACAGATTACTCTTCCAAGGAATTGTCTGTCTTAACACGTGACCCAAAGTACCACATTCAAGTTTAAAGTCACGTGTTTTTGTGTCACATGATTGTTGATAGCTAATAGACATCCAGAAGTTGGATAAAATTCAGAGCTGACGCAAACTGTCCTAAACGTGAATAAGACCTTGTCAGTCTGGGAGCGGGACTCAGAACTCTGCGGCACCCCGCCGCAAAAGCAAATCGAAATCCACAAAGCATTAACCAGTGACACATATTTCCTGAAGAATTTGGAGTAAAACACAGGCAGTGTATAGTAAAACAACATAAATTCTCAACAGACATTTCTACTTTCTTCATGAAATTCCTTTTTAACCAGTCTGTTAGCCCTCAAATATTTACTTCATTGTTCTAAGTAATTCTCTGTTGGTGTTTATCAAATATTTGTCTTCAGGTAAATAGGTCTCTTCCTAGGAGAGGCTTTCTGTCCTTTCAGTCTCTGTTCTGCCACCCTGGCCTCTTGGCTTTTGTCTCTAGGCTCATTACCTCAGGTTAACAACGTAGCTGCTTTGGCTCCAGCTGTCATATCTGTGTCTGTCTCCATCTATAAGGGAAGGAAAAGCTTTCCCAGAAGCACTTTTCACCAACTTTTCTAGGAAAAGGCTAAGCGAGCCTAAGTTACTGGGCACATGGCCACATCAGATATAATTGTGGTTTGTTAAGTAAAAGGAGGGAAGGGTCTTGGGGAGGCAATTAGCAGTGTTGGACACAGCTGAGGTCTTTATGGGCCGCTGTCCTGCTTCTGTGACCGAGTGTTTGCCTGGCACCTGGCCCTAACATATGCTCTTTCTTGGCTCACTCAGGACCCGGTGCCTCCTCCTGCTGACTCAGCCTTCCTCCCTTCCCTCCACTCCCTGGCACAGCCGGCACAGTGCTGCTACAGTGGGTCCCACACAAAGCTCTCAATCAGCCTTTCACGCCTCCCAGCGAGCAAGGGAGACCCAGAAGGGCAAATGGGATCTTCCTTGTGCCTGACCTTCCCACCCATCTTAACCATGCTGGGTGGAGCTGTCCTCCTGCCTGAGGGTTTTCTTCCTGACTCTGGAATGTGGAGCGGGAACCAGGGTGAGGGCGGGGGTTCTGGGAGCCGCTCCCTATTCTGCCCCAGATCTCAACCTGTGGCTCTGCCTTCCTCACTCCCAGAAAGTATAACATCTCCTATTTCTTCCATCTGGAGATGGGTCTTTTAAAAAAAATTTTTTTTTGCAGATTTTATTTATAGAGAGGGGAAGGGAGGGAGAGAGAGGGAGAGCAACATTGATGTGTGAGAGGAACATTCATCTGTGGCCTATCACACATCCCCAACTGGGGACTGGGCCGCACCCCTTGTGCCCTGACTGGGAATTGAACTGGAGACCTTTTGGTTCACAGGTTGGCCCTCAATCCACTGAGCCATACCAGCCAAGGCTCCTGATTGTATTTATTTTTTGAGGGAGGGGAAGGGAGAAAGAAAGAGAGAGAGAAACATCAATGTGTGGTTGCCTCTCACGTGCCCCCTACTGGGGACCTGGTCTGCATTCCAGGCATGTGCCCTGACCGGGAATTGAACCAACAACCTTTTGGTTTGCAGGGTGGCACTGGATCCACTTGTTAATAAGCCTTTCTCATTTGACAATGCTGGAATACCAAGGCATTTTTTTTTCTCTGCAAAATTCTATTTTGAGTTGCACAACATGGTGAATGTAATTAATATATGCTTAAAAATGGTCAAAATGGCAAATTGTATGTTATATATTTTTACCCCTATTTTTAAAGATTAATAATGTAATATGCTGACAGCCATCAAATTGTATACTTTAACAGGTGCATTATAGGGTGTGTGAGTTACATCTCAATAAAGCTGTTACAAAGATCCTGTTTTGAATGTCAAAACCTGAATATTAATTCCTTCTTTTTTTTTGCTCTTCTTGGGTAACAACCCTACTTCACTCTCTCTCCCAGCTTCCAGTCACACACATGGATAGTTCAGGGTCAAGGTCAGATGTGAGGAAAGGTGAGAAGAAAAGAGCAGTAATATCTTGCCTAAAGTAAATATTTTCACTAAGCATTTATGAATATATCTCTCCCTTGCTTACTAAAAACAAACAAACAAACAAACCAGCACCCTGACTGGTGTGGCTCAGTGCTTTGAGTGTCGTCCCACAAGACCGAAAGTTCACCAGTTCAATTCCCAGTCAGGGCACATGCTTGGGTTGTGGGCCAGATCCCTGGTTGGGGGCATGGGAGAGGCAACCAATCAATATTTCTCTCTCCCTCTCTTTCTCTCTTCCTTCCCTTCCCTCTAAAAATAAATAAAATCTTTAAAAAAATCCCCACCATATTATGCACACTGTTTTGCACCTTCCTTTTTGAAATATTTTTCTCAGGAAGTCCTAATATGAGTCTCATTGACATCCATAAATCGTAAGTGTGTCTGAGTGACCTCTTCACACATGAATTAGATGTATACCCACAAAGACACACATACACACGCATGCTCACATAGACTATGAGGCATGAAATCCACTCAGTGAACCAAAGAGCTAAATAAATTACTTAATCTGGTATTGACATTTTTACATTGAAATTGAAAACTGGGTGGTATCTCCAGTCCTCCAGTGGGCTTGGGGACTGTATCAAAGCTGCCTCTTTCATCTGAGCCGTTCCTTCCAGGAACGGTGTCTCAGTGAGCGTCCGTCATTCTGTCTGCATGCAAGCCCTGGCAGAGACAAGCTCTTACGTGCACACCTTTCCTTAGATTCACAGTCCAGACACGAGTTTGGTCTCCTTTGTGCAGCTAGACTTTAGAATCTGATGTTGTCGTGACCCATCCAGTCGTCAGAATTGAACACTAAGGAAGACTTGAATCTGTATGATAACAGAATGGTACAGCTGGGAGGGACTCAACTCCTAACTGCCTCCCAGTGAAAAAAAATCTCTTCTAAAATCTCTTACCTGCCTGATTATCCATTTTCTGCTGGACTTTTTTTTTTTAGTATTACTTTCACTTATTAATGTATTTATTTTTATTGAGGCCATATTCACATAACAAAAATAACCACTTCACAGTATACAATTCAGTAGCATTTAGTGCCTTCACAATGTGCTGCTGCCACCATGTCAATCTGCTTCCAAACGTTTTTTAAAAAGATTTTATTTAATTATTTTTAGAGAGAAGGGAAGGGAGGGAGAAAGAGAGGGAGAAAAACATTGATGTGCAAGATTGGTTGGCTCTCCCACGCCCCCAACTGGGGATCTGGTCCACAACGCAAGCATGTGCCCTGACTGGGAATCGAACCCAGGACCTTTTTGTGGTTTGCAGGCTGGTGCTCAGTTCACTGAAGGTCACCAACCAGGGCCCAAACATTTTTATGACTCCAAAAGGAGACCTCTTCCCCATCCAGCACTTAACTCCTAAATCCCTCCACCCCCAAACCCTAGCAACCACTAATCTGCTTTTTGTCTCTATGGATTTACCTATTTTGGATATTTCATATCAGTGGAATCATACAATATGTGACCTTTTGTGTCTGGCTGCTTTCACCCAGCATCCAGGTTGTAACATGGATCAGTACTTCATCTTTTTTAAAAAATATATTTTATTTATTTATTCTTAGAGAGATGGGAAGGAAGGGAGAAACAGAGGGAGAGAAACATCCATGTGTGAGAGATACATCCATAGGCTGTCTCTTGCACACCCCCAATTGGGGACCCGGCCCACAGCTCAGGCATGTGCCCTGACCAGGAATCGAACCAGTGACCTTTGGGAATGGCACTCAATCCACTGAGCCACAACAGCCAGGGCTTTTTTTTTTTTTTTTGCTGAGTATATTCCATCGTAGGGGTGGGCCATGATTTGTGTATCCATTCATCAGTTGATGGACAATAGGCTTGTTTCTGTCCCTTGGCTATTGGGACAAGTGTTGTGTTGAACATGTGTATACTTGTATGTGTTTGCATCTGCCTGATTTTTGCTGAAGACTGAATCACCTTTTCAGGCGCTCAACAAGTATTTCTTCTTTTTTTTTAAAAGATTTTATTTATTTATCTTTAGAGGGGAAGGGAAGAGAGGGAGAAAGGTAGAGGGAGAGAAATAGCCATGTATGGTTGCCTCTGGTTCATCCCCTGCTGGGAACTGGCCTGCAACCCAGGCATGTGCCCTGACTGGGAATTGAACTGTGATACTCAACAAGTATTTCTGAAACTGCTTCATCGACTTCTGATTCCAAAAATGTTTTGCTTTACTGAGTAAAAGTGAAAGAATCTTGAAAACATCTGTGGTAGGAACTTCATAAGTCATCTTGTCAACCCCACCTCAGGAAACTACACACATGCCCAGCCCTGGTCTGCTGAGAAGGTCCTCAGTTCAATCCACATCCTGATGTGGGTGCCTGGCTGATGCTATTCCTTGTTGACTGAATGGGCACAATACAGCTTTTGTTGTCACAGGATGGTTCTCCTTGAGAAGGGAACGTCTGGATTTGAATTTAGTAGCTTGTCATTCGTTCATCAGGTGCTTTTTAAAGAATTCCACTACCATTAGCATTGCTTCTGTAAAGGAGCTATAGCAGATAGTCTTCGTTGGTTTCAGTGATAAAATTAATTTTGGGTCCAAAAAATCTATGAATGCTTCACCATGCATTATGGGATTTATTTTGTTCCCTTTCTTTGCAGTTGAAGACTCTTTCTTGCTCTGTGTTGGTCACTTTTTGATGAAATGAACCAGCACGAGGTCCTTGGTTTTGCAAGGAAATGTGTTTTCTCAAGCATCGTCGTTACACGTTTTTCTTGTATCTCTGACTTTGTAAATCTGTACCTCAGTTTTTAGCAGAGCTGCATGAAATTGACAAGGGATGTGGGCATAAAACCAGGGAAATTCACAGAACAGTGAGTATCCAACCTTACTTTTGTAAATCGGATAGCAATAAAAGTCAAGGTTGGAAGACAGACACTTGGTCTTCACGGCTGAACCCCCCAATGCCCAGAACAGTACCTGAGACACAGCAGGGCTTCAGAAAATATTCGTTGGATAAGTGAAGGAATTAATTTCACTCGGGTTTCTGAAAAAGCAACACTATTAAAAGTAGGTGTAATTGTAAAAATAGGAAAAAATAGCCTAGTGAAAATGAAGTCCTATGTCTTCTTTACAAGGATTATTGTAATCATGGATTATCTCTTAGAAGTTAGGTTTTTAATTGTTACCTATCTACCATGATTCAGGAATTTAAAAAAATTACTTTTAACTTAAAGAGTATTCTTGTTATGACAGCTTTTGTTTCATGTTTTATTTTAAAAGCTCTGTAAATCCTTACATCTTATAGCACTTTACTCAGCACTCTCCAGCCAGTTTCATACTGTTCACCAACCTCAAGTCCTATACTCCTTTTAAAAACTAGAGCAATGACCCTGGCTGCTGTAGCTCAGAGGGCTGAGTGTAGACTGTGAACCAAAGGGTTGCTGGTTCAATTCCCAGTCAGGGCACATGCCTGAGTTGTGGGCCAGGTCCCCAGTGCAGGCCACGTGAGAGGCAACCACACGCATCAACGTTTCTCTCTTTCTTTCTCTCTCCCTTCCCCTGTCTCTAAATAAAATCTTAATTTTTTTTTTTTTTTAATTAGAGCAATGAGTCAACAATCCTGGCTCTCTTGCAACTTACATTCTAGTACGGGTGGAGTAAGACAGGTGATAAAACAATAAACCTGCTGTGCTGCAGAAAACCAGCAGAGAAAATAATTACTGCTAAAAGAGCTGTGCAGGAAAAAACCACAAACACCTATCCTGTTGCAGAAAATATCCTCTACTCACTTTGTTTGATGTTTGAGGATCTTAACTACCTCCATTTAAAAAAAAAAGACCAGAGTAATACATGCGCAAAATTATTATTTTTATTAAGATTTTATTTACTTTTAGAGAGAGGGGAAGGGAGAGATAAGGAGAGGGAGAGAAGCATTAATGTGAGAGAAATACATCAATCAGTTGCCTCTTGCACACTCCCAACTGGGGACCTGGCCTGCAACCCAGGCATGTGCCTTGACTGGGAATTGACCCTGTGACCTTTTGGTTTGCTGGATGATGCCCACCCCACTGAGCCACACCAGTCAGGGTCATGCACATAATTTTTAAAAATTAAGTGTATCAGGATTTATAATGAAAAGCATCATTGTTCTGTTCCCTACCCCCTTCCCCAGAGACCACTAATTTATTGCTTTTTGCTTTTCTGGTGGTTAACTTCCATATCTCTAAAAATATAATTATATTGTTATTTATTTATCATCTGTAGATGTTATCTGTTGATCTCCTGTTTTGACTAAACACCTCTCTCCCTCAACAGCTCTACCACTCTTTGCAGTTGTCCCTGTTGGTTACATTAATAACATGATTAAACCTTTCTTTTTTGTTCCGGAAAGATGAAACAACAGGTATTTACCCACTTTCCCACTGTGTAGAATGAAGCTTTGGGAACTCCCACCTGCCTTGCTTCTGCCACTTCTCTCCATTTTCCAGCGTTTTGTCCCTGGAGCTGTTCTAATACTTTCCCGGAAGAGCCCAGTGGTTCCAGGTGACATGGCATGAGAGCTGAGGGTGAACAACTTTAACCCTAACACTGGCACCCCTGTGGGGCTGGAACAAATGCTCCAGTAGTAGTGTTGGGGGTCGGCCTTGATCACCAAATTTAAGGAGGCACCAAAAATAGTATTTTAATGCAGTATTTAAAAAAATCAAAATTAATGCAAAAAAATCCGTGATGCACAAAACTTTGGCATGTATAAATACTCAGCAGAATGAGTAGAGCAGAAGAGAAATAAACAGACTTGTGTGCAGCTGCACCCAGCCTTTGTTAGCAGAGGCCCTTGCCTCACTCTACGCACCTGTGATTATTACACAGGTTGCCGATCAGCGCTGGGAAGTGTTCGGGTGTTGGAGGGGTGGTGTGCCTTTCAGTTGAGGAATTCGGATGCTGGATTTCAGGGGTGCAACCATCACTTTGACCTCGGAGTTTGCAAACCAGGGCGATGTTGAATTAGGAAATGGCATTTTTGTGATTTAAAAACTCGAATCAAGGGTGGGGAGGGCCCAGATCAATTCACTTTGTTCAGAATTTTGTTCCCTTTCCACTGTAGTTCCCTCCCCCTGCTCTGTGCGTGCCTGTTGGTCCAGGCAGCAGCGTGCTTTGCATAAAGGTCAGCAAACGGGTCACTGTCTCGATTATTCTCTTTTACCCGGCAGAAGGAGGAAGCCGGGCCTCCTTATCCGCCACTGAGTCGCTGCTTCCCCGACAGCTGCAAATCCCTCCCAGAAGCTGCAAAGCTTCTGGGGTTGCCATGGTCCATGAGAGTGAAATGCTTGCCGCCCCTACTGCACCAGCCCCGAGAGGGCTGTCGCTGTCACCCTTCCAGCCCCTTTCAAAAGCTTTTAAAAGAGATCCAGAGCGGGGGAGGGTGGGGGAACGGGACGTTAACCAGGGCTTCAGTCCAAGCGGCTGGGGAGAATAAAAGAGGCCTTTCTCAAACTAACAGAGCAAGTGCTGGGCTCGGCTCAAGGGATTTTTAGCCCTCGGTCTTTCCCGGTGCTTCCCAGGCTTCCTCTGTCGTAGGCAGCGCTTTCAGCCTTTTCCCAGGGACTCTTCGCCCTGATCTCTCCCTGGAGGGCCCGAGGATGCCCCCTACCCTCAGCCTGCGGTGCGCAGCTCCTCCTAGCTTGTTTCAAAGGATTTCTCGCCCACGGTCCGGAGGGACCAGGCGGCGGGGAGACGGAGCGGCAAACTGAGAGGCTGGGGTCCCGGCTGCCTGGAACCGCGGGTTGTGCCTCGCTCCTCCCGGGCACACTTTCAGAAACGCGGAACTGCGAAGACGCGCAGCGCGGGCACAGGCCCCTCGGGGACCCACGCAGCTCCCTCCCCACTCGGGTCCGCGGGCGGGCGTGGCGGTGGGCGTGGGGTCTAGGCTCGCCTATACCGGGGCCTCGGTGGGTGCAGACAAAGCGGCGGCAGCAGCGGGGGCTCGGGACCCGGGACTCCGGACTCGGGACCCGGAGCGCCCGGCGGGGCCGGGGGCGGGGCGCGCGGGGAGGAGCCGCCGCGGCGTCTTCTGCTGGTGGCGCGCGCCCGCCCGGCCCCGCGGCGGCGGCGGCGGCAGCGCGTCACGCTTCCCCCTCCCCGCCCCGAGCCGACGAGCCGGGAGGCGGTGGCGGCTGCTGCGGTGGCGACGGAGGTGCAGGTGTCAGCGGCCGGCGACGACGGAGGCGGCGGCCGGCGGTGAGTGGGGCCCTCTCCCTTCCCGGTGCCCTCTCCCCCCTCCCTCCCGCCAAGCCGGGCCCGCGCGGGGCCGCCCGGCGCCGTGAGGGGGGCCGAGCCCTGGGCTCCGGGCCGCCACAGAGGGGACACGGGAGCCCCGGGGAGATGGCCCTGGAGGCCAGCGGTTTCCGGGGCGCTCCCCGGGAGAGCCCGGAAAGTGACCGGCCCTGTGAGCCCCGCGCCTGGCCTTCCCTTCCTCCGCCCGCCTCAAGATGGAGCTTGGACTCCTTGCCCTGCGCCGCCCCAGACGCCGCGCGCTGCCCGCGCCCCGTTCCCCGCTCCCCTCCGCTGGGCCCCGGGGGGCCTGAGCCGGGCTGGACCTGTTGCCCCCGGGCGCTGCTGCTGCCGCCGGGTCGCCCGAGCTTTCCCCAAGCCCTTGGCCCCGGTGCCCGGGAGTCGGAGCGGAGGGCACCCTGGCGTGGCCTCCGTGGCGGGCGCCGGCCCGCGATATGGCCCCGGCCTGGCTGGTGCTGGCTTTGTCCCTGCACCCGCCTCCCCATGGGACTGTGATTCTTGGAGAAGGTGGATGATAGGAGGTGACAAGGATTTCTGAAATAACACTGCTGCTCTGTATCCCGAACCTTCTGCCTGGGCAGGGGATTGGCTCGGAAGGCAGATGACACTTGTTCCGGGGTTATTTTAAAAGCCGAGCCTTCCGAGTCCTCTCCTTGGGGGGGCCTGGGCTTCAAAAACCTGGTTTGGGTTGGGGGATTAAATCCCGAGCTCCACTATCCTCTTCCTGTG
>PVKU01000165.1:34917-67240 GCA_004027475.1 Anoura caudifer
TTTTTTTTTTTTTTTTTTTTGTCGAGCTTCTCCTTGCTGTTGTAGTTTAGGACAGTGCCTGCCAGTGAGACCTCAGTAAGAAGGATCGTGTTGCTGCCGCGGTTCAGGTTGTCGTTCCGATGGGTGTTCCTGTTTTATTATTATTACTGTTACTTAGAGTGTCCACGAGTCCAGAGACCAGTCTTTGACTTCGGGTTTTTTTAAAAAATTGACGAGAGAGAGAGATGGAAGCATCGATTTGCTGTCCTACTTATCTATGCATTTATTCTTGCCTGTGTCCTGACCTGGGATGGAACCTCAACCTTGGTGTGTGTCTAAAGGAGGCTCTTAACCAACTGAACTACCCAGCCAGGGCTGCCTGTGGCTTTTCTTAAAAATTTTAAAAAATGTTTTTCAGTTACACTTGACATTCAGTATTATAGCCTTTGACTTTGGCTTTTAATGATAACCATTTGCAAAAATCCTCAGGTATGTTGCTCCCCAGCCTGGGGGCATTTTTTCCCCTCTGAAAATAACAATTACCATTTATTGGGGGCTTCTTGTGGTCAAGCCCTGGGCAAGTCTTTCATGTGTTTTATCTAAATCATTCTAACCCAGTGGGGGGCCCTCATTATCCCCATTTTATAGAGGAGGCTTAAGAAGGGGAAGTTACCTAGGGTCACACAGGGAGCAAGTGGTGGTGTCAGGATTTGAGCTCAGGAGTTCTGACTCCAGGTGCTTAATCATTAAATGCATATAGTGAGTCTCTAGCAAGGAGCGAGGCTGGCCGTAATTAAATAAAAAAGTGGGTGAATGCTTGGCCAAGGGCTGGTGCTGAGTTTTTAAGGTTCAGAGAAAGAAGTGCATCTTTGGCTTCCCACTTCTGGTTCAAAAAACAAACCATCCAAAAGCCCTAGAACTGGAAGTGTGTTGGAACCTGTAGGTCTCGGGCTGAAGGTGGAGCTCACACCCTTCCCTACTTTCGACAGTCGCTTGAGCACCTGGTGCACCTCAGCACAGTGTCAGCTGCTCTGGGTTCTGTTCTTTAGAAATGTAGAACTTGGTGTGCTCATTTACGTGTAAAATAATTTGTTTACCCAGTGTCTAACCTCGAGTCTGTTGCAGCCCATGTGACCCACACATGCATGTGCACCTGACCCAGTCATGTTTGACTCTTGCTTTCCTAAGAATCGGTTTGAGATGGACAGAGAGACGTCGATTTGTTGTCGCGTGTGCCCTGACTCGGGATCAGACCAAAACCTGGTTGTGGCACGATGCTCTAGCCAGCTTAGCTGCCTGGCCAGGACTGACTCCTGCTTTTTGAGTGCTGTCTCTGTGGGATTGCAAACTGAGTGGAGGAGGGATGCGCGATGACCTGCTCCTCCGGTGCTACGTAGGAAGATTGGCACCTTGGCGTGCATCACATACTCGCTGCCTGGAGTTCCTCAGTTGTTGCTATGTTTCTGGTCTTCCCTCTGTGTGTGTGTGTGTAAGGTCCTCGCCACACATGTATTTCCCTTTATAGCACCCTCTGCAGGATTCTGCAGAGTCCCGGGGGCTCAGTAAATATTTGTTATCTAGTTAGTTGAAAATATGAGGTCCACAAATTTCAAACTGGTTTTATAGGCATCAAAGCTAAAGAAAAAAACAAAACAAAACAGAAGGTAGTGTAGTAAAAATCACAGGAAAATTACTTGGTATTTGTTAATATTAAAACCTCGTCTGTACAGTATTAACTAAGTGATCACCTCATATAACTTTACACTTTATTCACATTATTGGCTTCTTTAATCCCTTCCTTGTCCAGGTGAGAGGGGCGGTAGCTTGTCTTTTCCTGTGATGAAATAATGGACACTGGTCTTTGTTGCAAGCCTGTTGTTCAGGTTAAGGTACTGTGGTTTGCCTGTTGGTGAGCTGGAGTTAGCTCTCTTTCAATCTTTGCTCAACAAATCTTTATTGAGCACCTACAGTGTTCCAGGTGCCGTCTGGGCACTTGTGATACAGCAGTGAATAAAACACAGAAGTCCCTGTTCTCTTGGAACTCCCCTTTAAGTAGAGGAGGCAAAGGATAAACACATTAGTGAAATGGATAGTAGCAATATACAGTAAGAAACAAAAACAGGGAAGGGGAGTATTATGTTGTGGGGACAAGTTAGGGCAATGGAAATTTTAGGTAGGATAGTCAGAGGAGACCCTGCTGAGAATGTGGCTTTTGAGTGCAAATCTAGAGGAAGCCAGGGAGGGAATGTAGATCTAAGGGAAGAGCAAGTACAAAGGTCCTGAGGTGGAGGCCTGGGAGGGGACAGATCATGTAAGGCCAAACAGGTTGTGGTCCTAAATAGGTACTTATTAAAATATTATAAAATACTGAAAGGTACAGAATAATGCCATGTTGTTTGTGATTTTGATGAAAAAAGAGTTAATGATAGGGGAACCGAGGTTCAAAGAATTTTACTAACTTACCTGAAAGGCTCCACAGCCAGTGAGTACAGAGCTGGAAATTGACCCTGCATGTATGTTATGTGACCATTGAGCGACGTGGGGAGTGTGCTGGCGATGGAGCAGCAGTGGCCGGCAGGAAGGCCTGGCCCGCACCTGCTGCTTGGACTCGCTACTGGGCATGCACTTTCCTATTTGTGTGGAGGGTCTTGGCTCCTCCCTGGGAGCCTTGGAACTGATATTTGCATCTATAGCTTTTTCCTGGAATTGTGCTTCCAGCAGCAAAGCCTTCCTTTCTGGTCTCAAAAGTTCCCTGGTTCAAAATTTGTGTGCAATATAAACCTTTACGTTGGTCTCCAGGATCACCCTGCATATGAATTTTTTAGATATCTGTTTAGGGAGGCTTTAAAGTATTACAGCATCTTATATATTTTTAATATGGGTAGTGTATTTTCCCCATGTAGATGGAACTCAAAGAATCCATATGCTTTAAATCAGCATTCGCGTTCCAGAGCACTTTTAAGGGAAACTGTATCAACTGATGGCCTACACAAGAATTTCAAGTGAGAGTGACCTCTTCAGATTTCAGTCAGGGAGCAGAAGAGGCCCTTTCTTTCTTTCTTTTTCTTTTCTTTTTTTTTCTTTTGGTAGGTTGGCAGACTTAATTAACCAACCTTGAATTTGGCTAGGACATCTGGGTTAATATCCTGGCCCTGGCACTGAGTACCAAGGAATCTTGGCCACAGTTAGTAAAGAGCTTTTTCCCCCTCCTTAATCTCCATCTGGCACTTCCAGAAGGACAGATTCCACTCGCACTAGCTCAATGGGCGGGTCTGTTTTTTAATTGTCTGTGTTACTGTGGTTCAGCAACGAAGTCTTTCAAGTGTTCTCTGCAGACTGTTGGAATGGGAGGAGCAGTCCTGTCAACAGGGTCCCTGCAGGGAACCTTCGCTGGGGTGTCTGTCCTGCAGGGAGACTCGTTCTCATCGGCCTCTTCTCAGGAATCCCAGTGAGATGGGACAGGGACGGTTTGCGGCCCTCATGTTTCGTATGAGCAGGTCTAATATACTTCCGACTGAATTAAGTACTTTAATATGGGTGTTCTCCTCTGCGTACTCATATCTAAGAATAGCTTGGAGTTCATCCCAGTTTTAGCTCTGCCCATTTTTTACACTTAAAATTGCGGAGTCCTTGATTTACTTAGCATCTCTGAAGTTCAGGGCCCGAACATCCAGATGTTCAGGATGTGCCTATAACCCAGAATTCGGGTTTGATGTATAGAGGGCATATAAAAGAAAGGCCGCTTTAATGAGTTCTCCCCCACCCCCCATTCTACAAATCCTTACTCAAGCAGTGCATGGAAATATTTGGCGTATCTTTTTTCTTTCTCAGAAGAGATAAGAGATGCTAGGGATATTTTCCTAAACATCTTTTAATCAAATCTTTTGACTTCCAACATTCTCTCTTTAACTGATTTTCTCCACAGAATGATTTCTTACTGGACATAATTGTTTAATACCCCAGGCAGGAAGGAACCTACTTAAGACTTCTCTTTTCCAGGCTATAGAATAAATAAACTTTATAGTCAGGGTAATTTTTTTTACAGCCTCTGTGAGAGAAAACTTTTACCACTAAGTTTCACACATGTGTGACCAGAAAGAAAATGTGTGTCACCTGAAGCCATAGTGACAATTTTTGTTGCAAGGCACATGTGACTTGCTTAGGTTGTTCCATTGAGAATCTAGTGCCTGAGTCAAATTTAGATTTTAGTTTTCCAGTGAAGTTATTATGTTTCTTGGAGATTCTTAGGTTTATTTCTTCCTTACATACGAGTTTTACAATCCAAGTGGCCCTTACATTTTCATGCATATTATTTTTTTAAAGATTTAAT
The DNA here is from genome assembly GCA_004027475.1 of Anoura caudifer. NCBI lineage: Eukaryota > Metazoa > Chordata > Mammalia > Chiroptera > Phyllostomidae > Anoura > Anoura caudifer. The sequence goes on from PVKU01000165.1 coordinate 39,227, forward strand.
TTATTTATTTTTAGAGAGCAGGGAAGGGAGGGAGAAAGAGAGACAGAAACATCAATGTGTGGTTGCCTCTCATGTGGCCCCCAGTGGGGTCCTGGCCCGCAACCCAAGCATGTGCCCTGACTGGGAATCGAACCGGCGACCTTTTGGTTTGCAGCCTGTGCTCAATCCACGGAGCTACACCAGCCTGGGCATAACATATTATTTTATAATATGTGCATTCAGTACATAAGGCATAAAACATACACAAAAACAGAAAAAAGCAAATTGTTCATAATTCTGTCTAGAGAAAATCATTTCAGCATTTTAGAGCATGTCTTTCTAGTCTTTTTTATACTTGGAAAAAATATTCATCTGGATCTGTATTTCTATTTCAAGTAATTAAAAGTATAACATTTGCACTGGAAATATTCTCAGCAAACCAGCCTAGGGAATCAGAACTACTATTAAGAAGCTTGAGGTCCTGGATTTGCTTCAGGCTCAGTTTTGTGAGTCCTGTGGATGTGGGCACGTCGCTTACCCTCTCTCACTGGGTTCTTGCTCTATTTGGTGGGGCTGACCCTGCCCTGTCCGGCCCACGGCACTGCTGTGCTGATGAAAGCGGCTAGGCCTTGCTGAACCAGCGATCTCTAGGGATCTGAGTGAGCCCTTTCAAATGCAAGGGAGGCTGGGGAAGACAGGCGAGGCCAGTTCCTGTCACTGGGGGCCTGTCAGTCACCTGGCTGGTTTGGTGGCGTGGTTAAATTTGCAGCACATCTTTTCAGATGAAGGTGACCAATAGAAAGTGTCCGTGGAGTGGGAGAAAGCCTTCAGAATGCCAGTTTATCCCCCATTTGTTGAGTGCTGGGAGGAGTCTGTGCTGAGTACCGGGAGCTTTCTGTCTCGCAGGTGGTGTGGTGGCCCCGTGGAATAAAGATGCTCCAATCATTTGCCTCAGATGTTGTGTGTATGGGAGGGAATCAAGGAAGGCTTCCGAAGTAGGCATCAGGGCTTGTGTTTGGCATTGATGGGGGTGTTAGGGTAGTTTCTCTGCAACGGCAGTTTAGGTAGAACATTGTAGGCTGGATGAGCAAAGGTACGAGACATGTTGAGACAACAGTTTATTGCCCTGTGGTTTGAGGGCAGGTGATAGGGAGTAAGACTAAGAAGTTCAGGTTGATGTCCAGGAGAGGCACCCCTGCCCCAGAGCAGGGGCAGGGGGAGTCCATCCCACTGGTCTTCAGTGTTTTAGAATCATGGATTTTTCTGCACGTTGTTTTTTCTGATGTTTGGTCAAAACTTCCTGGTTGTCAGGGTCGAACAGGAACACTGCGGGGTGCACCCGCTACCTTTTTTGCTCAGAGTGGTGTGAGCATCACCATAACCAGTGTTAGAGTATTTTCTTCATGCTGAGAAGAAGCCCTGTGCCCGGGAGCCGTTGCTTTTCCTTCCCCCAAGGCACCCAGCTCTGGGCTCCCACCGTGCTCTCTGCTTCTGTAGATTCACCTGTTTGTGAACACTTCATATAAATGGAATTGTGCAACATGGCCGATTTCTTTCACTTCACAAAGTGTTTTCAGGGTTCCACCCATATCGGAGCACGTAACCATACTTTATTCCTTTTTATGGTTGAATTACATTCCATTGTGTGGGTATGCCACATTTCATTTTCTCACCAGCTGGTGGATTTGGGTGGTTTCTACTTTTCACTCACTATGAGGGATGCTGCCATGACCATTGGTCTCTAAGTTTTCCCATGGATATACCACATCAGAGCGCTACCTTTTCAGGTACCCCAAGACTTTTCCAGAGTGATCATGCCCCCAGCAGTGAGCAAGGTTCCAATTCTTTCAGGTCCTCACCAACACTTGTTATTATCTGTCTTCTTGATTAGAACCAGTAGGGGGTGAGGTGTGGTGTCTCATTGTGGGTTTTGGGGTTTTTTTAAAGAATTTATTTATTTTTAGAGAGGGGAAGGGAAAGAGAAAGAGAGGGAGAGAAACATCAATGTGTGGTTGCCTCTCATGTGCCCTCTACTGGGGACCTGGCCCACAACCCAGGCATGTGCCCTGACTGGGAGTTGAACTAATGACCTTTTGGTTTGCAGGCTGGTGCTCAATCCACTAAGCTACACCAGCCAGGGCTCATTGTGGTTTTGATTAGCTTCCTGGCTCGTGATATTCAGTACTTTTTCATGTGCTTAGTGGCCATTCATGTAGCTTTGAAAAAAATGTCAATTTAAGCCCTTTGTTGTTGCTGTTGAGTTTACCAGTTATCTTTTTTTTTTTTTTAAGATTTTATTTATTTTATCTTTAGAGGGGACGGGAAGGAGAGAGGGAGAGAAATATCAATGTGTGGTTGTCTCTCTTGCGTCCCCTGCTGGGAACTGGCCTGCAACCCAGGCATGTGCCCTGACTGGGAATCGAACCACGATCTTTTGGTTCACAGGCCCGTGCTCAATCCACTGAGCTACACCAGCCAGGGCTACCAATTATCTTTTGATTCACATACTCCTCAGGCATCCCATTGTGGGGAAGGGCCAGCTTAGATGTTGGGGGTACCAAGTTGTGTGAGACGGGCACACAGGCTGCTCTTTGGGAGCCCAGGCTGTTGGTGGGAGTGAGGGTGAGAGCAAGGGTGCAGGCTTGGCCTGACAGCAAACCCCAGCTGCGGCTATGTCACTTTGGGGAAGACCTTGTATAAGCTACTCTGCCTTTTGGGGCTCAGTTTTCTATCTATAAATTGGGGAGGATGGCTGCTTCCTGTAGTCTTTGTGAGGATGAAATCAATTTATGAAAAACCCAGTGCGTGTCAGAATTCTTATGTCCCCTTCCCTTTAATGCATGTCTTTCCTGATTCCCTGTTGCTAAAGGAATTAGCACCTCAGTGTTCCTCTCTCCTCTGAGTTAGGATGGGGGGAAAACCCGCTTGTACCACCTCGGCAAATGAAAGCTTCTTCTCCTGCCATGTTTTGGGAAGTTAGTTCAGGGCATATATTTTTTAACATTTTATTTATTTTATCTTTAGAGGGGAAGGGAAGGAGAGAGGGAGAGAAATATCAATGTGTGGTTGCCTCTCGTGTTTCCCCTGCCGGGAACTGGCCTGCAACCCAGGCATGAGCCCTGACTGAGAATTGAACCACGATCTTTTGGTTCACAGGCCCGCGCTCAATCCACTGAGCTACACCAGCCAGGGCACTAAAGGGCATATTTTTAATGAGCAGTTGTCCCTACAGAACTTGTAACGAGCGGGCAGTCAGACCTTCAGCGTGGAAAAATGCCTCGTGCTCCTCGTGTCGGAGCGTGTGCTGTGCCAGGTTCCAGGCCCTTCTGTGTGTTTGTCAGTTTTAGTTTCCACAGCTGGATGGGGGAGGTGTGCAGGGAGGGTTCTTTCTGAGGTAGAACCTGTTCTGCGTGTCTGTGTTTACCAAAACAGGTACACAAATAACCGGCAGTGAAGTTGAGTGTTAAGATCCAAATGAAACCCGTTTCTTGTTTCTGTGGACAGTGTGTAGGGTGGCTGCTCAGAGTGCTGTCTGAGGGCCTGGTGAGTGGAGTAGCGTCTTCTCTGGAAAGAGGCAGGTATCCTTTGGGACGTGAAGTGTGAGTATGGAAGTCTGGTCATTTTTCCGTTGGATCTAAAGACCTGTAATCCTGGGGGGGACCCCAGTAGATGTACCTCACTCAGAGTGGAAAAATAGTACACCCCTGAGGGACCTATAACCCTGGTGGCGGGGCCGGGGGGGGGGGGGAACCTGTAGCATCTATTAAATTTGCTCATTTGCAAAGGGAAAATAAAAAGCTTTTATAAAGAGAAAAAACAACAAGGAAGTGGTGGATTCTTTTGTGTTGTCTCTGTGCCCCTTTCCTGTTCAGAGCAAATGGTGGATGCGCATTTGCTCTTATATGGTGGACCAGAAACTTTGACTCATCAGCATACTTTGGGTGAGGACTCCTTCATCTGGAGATTGGGGTTTAAGTCCTAGACTGTTAAGTAACTGTGGCTCTAAGTGATTTCACTTTTTAGAAGCATTTTCCTCCGTGGTGAAACAAGGAAGTTGAACTAGATTGTGAAGGCCTCTTCTCAGTCTAATGCTTTATGATGCTATATTAAGTACATTTGCTCCTTCTTACACATGAATGTAATTGATGGCCATTGACCTATTAAGTATGTTCTTTTGGGAGATACTATCCAGGCCCAGTAATTTCATTCCCTTTTAAGCTGGTAGTACTAGAGTTACAGAGCCACAGGATTTTGCAGAAACTTGTATAAATCAGCAAAATAGCTCAAATGATTCAGCTTTTCATGTCCACCCTCCTACCCCACCCCTTTTCAATTCCTTTGCAGAGGGAGGAACTTTGGGAGGCTGCTTATTTTTTGCTTAGATCTAAGTAGCAGGAGCATAAAAATAAATTTTCACTCAGTCTGTGCTGTATGAAGATATTCATAGTTGCAGGCAGTTCACACCGTGGCCCAGAGTTCCAGAAAATTGTCTGGTGCTCCAGCTCTCTGTGCCTTGACTGGGTTTCGGCCCCTCCTCCTCCTCTTTTTAAAACTGCTGTAGACTTTGATGCTCTGGGCAGAACCTGTAGTCTGTACTATGTCATCCACACTTTCAATTTAAGAATGTAATTTTCAAGCACACAGTAATTTTTCAAAGGGTTATGTCTATCTATTGGTACTCTATTCTGACTTCATTCAGCAGACACCCTAAACTGAGTCTTTACTTACTTAAAATTTTACTTCTGACTTTGATAGAAAGATGCAGTGAAAGCTTTCTCAGGATCTTCTTGCATGACAGTCTCAAATGGGCATTTGAGGTTGCTGTGCTGATTCCACGGATTGCTTTGTGAGGCTCTGCCCATTAGAAACTGGAAGTACAACTCCCTTGTGTCACCGTTTGCATTAAGGAGCAAATTAATTTTCTCGCCCTTATTGGCTTGTGTCAGTCCTCTGGTGTCTAAACGGGCCTCGCACGTTGGTCTTTGTAGACGACGACTGTCCTGTTTGCCTGTCGTTCATCTTTCGGACATCACCTTGCTGGAGATGCTCAGTTTGTGTTCTGAATCCTTGAGTTAGTTTTAAAGCTGTTTGCGTCTGGATGTTTAAAAAATTGTACCCTCTGTTGTGCACGAACAGTCTGTGAATATGTACATATATAGATAAGTATCATTGGAAATAAATCTCGGTGGTCCTCAGGTGCGGTAGGGTGGCAGAGGGCTGAGAAGTCCTGTGGTGTGCTCCCGGGAACCCTCCCGTCATTCTCTGTGAGCTGCCCTTGTGAGCCCTGAGGGGTGGCCGCAGTGGGGCCTGTCCAGTGTGAAAGAACCCTGACAGGTCCCCAGGGGTTGGAGGTCTTTGAGGAAACATGGCTGTTTGTGGGTGTCCATGACGACGGAGTGAAAAAAGGACAGGGTGTGTAGCTGTGATATTCAGTAAGCTCTCTGTGCGTCTCTGCAGGAAAGGCACGCTGATCCGAATTAACAAGGAGTAGGGAGTGGTCAGTCTCTCGGCAGTGAAGACAGTGAGGACTGTGGTTTTTTGTTTTTTGTTTTTTTAATCCTTATCTGAGGATATGCTTATTGATTTTAGAGAGAAAGGAAGGGAGGGAGAAAGAGAGGGAGAGAAACGGTGGTGTGAGAGAGAAACATCCATTGGTTGCCTCTTGCACGTCCCGGACTGGGGACCAAACCCGCAACCCAGGCACGTGCCCTGACCCGGAGTCATATCAGCGACCTTTTGTTTTTTTGCGGGATGACGCCCAGCCCATGGCCAGGGAGGGGACCATGGTTTTGAAGAATAGCTGCAATTGCTCTTATTCTGATACTCCGCTCTTTGGAGTTAGTGTGAGTAAATCCTGTAGAATGAGGTAATAAACTTGCCAGAGAGGAATGAACTGAATGGAAGCATCCACGAGTGGTACCATAGTTAAGTTGGTGTTTACTGACTCTTCCCTTCCTTTAACTGATTTTATTATTTTGTGTCATGCTTTATAATGGTTTGTGAAATGTACACATTTGGCAGTACCAGACTGTGTGATTACCAGCTCTGCCTTCAGCTTGTGCATTAGCTGTGAGTTTATCAAAAGTGGTACAAAAATAACTCGAGTGAACTGTGAGAGAAGGGTCAGGCGACTTCCCTTCCTTACAAGGTTCTGTTTGTCTCTTTAGCCAGGCGATCCTTGGCGAATGCTGGGAATTTTCAAGCTAGACTAAGATGCTGCTTTTTCCCATTTATGTGAAAAAGTTAAATAATAAGCAGTGGTTTTCTTAACTTTGTTTTTTAAATTAAATTTTTAAAGATTTTATTTATTTATCTTTAGAGGAGAAGAGAAGGAGAGAGGGAGAGAAATATCAATATCAATGCATCCACTGCTGGGAACTGTCCTGCAACCCAGGCATGTGCCCTGGCTGGGAATTGAACAGCAATCCTTTGGTTCGCAGGCCCGTGCTCCATCCACTGAGCTATACCAGCCAGGTTAACTTTGTTTTTTACTTTGCATAGGGGTAGTGAGTTAGTTAGAGTCTTAGGCTCCTGCTACTGTACTATATTGAGAAATTTTAGACTGTACTGTGCTTCCATATTCGTGGTATTCTGTTAAGAACATCACTGTTCCCAGATGCTCTGGCCTGCTGAACACACACAAGACAGGCTCCACCCTGTTAGAGACCCCCCTTGGAAGAGCCAAGTCAGCTTTCTGGAAAGCAGATTCTCTTTCTCTTTCCACTCTGGAAAACTGCTCTCTTTCATTTCTCGTGTGTTTATTTCTCACAGGGCTGTAAGACCTTGTTCCCTGGCTCATCTTCCCATTTTTCCAAGTTTTGGAATGTGCTGCTGGCGGTGGTGGGATAGAGGAATTAGGAATTTCCCCTCGCCCGCCAAGGCGGTGGCCCGTAGACTTACCTCCCATGTGTAAGATTTTCCCCTTACCCTTTAAGGCAGGCCCTTACTTGCTGCTGAGACCCCAAGGCCCCAGTGCCCTGCTCGCTCTCCTCTCTGGCCCATCTCATCTGTACTGCCCGCGCTGGCGGCAATGGCCCTTCTGTGGCTTGTGCCCTGCATTGTGCTTGGTGACATCACACTGTTTTCCCTGGGTTCAAGGGGCAGGCTCCTGGGAAGCCAGAACAGCGATGAATGACGACCGTAGGTGGCTTCACGTCCCTCGGTGACAGTTCACCTTGACTGACCACTCACGTGCCTGCCAGATACACTGCCCTGGAGGACAGGCTTCCCTCTCCATCCCCTGGGGAGAATCCTGTGTCTTTATTCAGACCAACAGGTTCCCCAGATGTTACAACGCGGGGCAGTGCTTTGCCTTCCCTGGGTCTTACATTTTAAATTGTAGTCAAAGGCAATATACCGAAGGTTAGAGGGGGAAATGTCAGATTAATAAGAAACAAATAATAAGGATGTGACACTGAGGTGGTCACCTCCTCCTGCAGTTCCCCTTCCAGTCCCCAGGCCTGTCTTTGCCCGTGGTCCTACCATGTGGGGCTGGTCTCCAGCCGGCAGGAAGACAGCCCAGCGGCCTCAGGAGAAGGGTGCTCTCCCGCCTTCTTCATGCTTGCAGTGCCACCTCCTGCTGTGTCGGCCTTACATCTTCCCCTCCCTAACTCACAGGTTCCGTTCCTGTATCTCAGGACGCAGTTATTGCATTGTCATCTGTAACTCATCTCTGTACTTTGAGTTTTGCGTGGGCGCGTTTCTGAGCTCAGGGCTGAGCCCTGTGCGCAGGCAGGGCTCCTTCACCCCTTGTCTCCTGTCAGATGGGGCTTTAAGGGTGCTCTTACCGTAAATGCTGGTTTTCCTCCGAAGAACAATTAAATTAGTCACAGTCTGCCATGCAGGAGATTTTCTGCTCTTTTCCTCACTGATGTGTTGCAGCTAAGGAGGAAAGACGAGTGGGACCCCCAGGGGACTTGGCAAGTCCACCACCAGTGCCAGCCTGGGAGCGGCCACACAGGCTGCGCCAAACACGTGCTTCAGGCCTGCGCTGCCCAGGGCGGCAGCCACAGCCGTGTGCGGCTGGCGAGCCCTGGGAGGGTTCACGTCCACATGGAGAGGTGGTCTAAGTGTGAAGTGTAAAATATACACTGGGTTTCAGAGACCGAGTGTGAGAAAAAGAGTGTGGAGTAGCTCATTGATAATTTTTATTTTGATTCCCTTTTGAAGTAATACTGTGGATATATGGGGTTAAATAAGATATTATTCATTTTAGCTGTTTTTAATTTTTAAAGACATGGTTACTAGCAAATTCAAAATTGTAAATTGTAAATATAATTACAATTATATTTCTATTGGATAGGACTGATCTGGAAGAGTATAGTTGTGTCGAGAAAGGTAATAGTATAATTTGAGACTTGCAGCTCTTGTGTACCGCCTGCTGGAGGCAATCACTGAGCTGTTTGCCTGCTTTTGAAGGAGGCTGCAGGATTGGGAAATCCTCGAACGCCCTCCCGTTCACAGATGCTGAGAGGGTGAGTTAAGCCGCTCGATGCTCCAGTTTGAAATCGCAGGAGTGCATCAGTTTATGGGTTCTTGTTTTGATGCTGAGTCAGTGCGGAACTTTGGAGAACTCTTCATGTGTGCCAGATACTTTTTTAGGTTTCTTGGATGCCAAGACAAGTCTCACTCCGGACCACGAGGGACTTAGTCATAGCGCGAAGTGCAAACAGACGGGAGTGAGTGTGACTCATCGTTCAGTAACAGAAGGCTGCATGGTGGCTGGAGGGCAGGAAGTGTAATGGGAGAAGACCCTGTGATCAGGGGCTGGGCCCACCTGTATTCTCTGGGCGTCAATTCCTGAGAAAGTGTGGGCTTTGGGTTAGAAAGCACCCAGTTGCTGAGGTATCAGTGTGCACTTCCCACCCATGGACCTTAAGCTCAGTTCAGTATGAGCTGGGTTTAAATTGGCCCCAGGCAGGCCTATCAGCTTATCGATTTGGTTTTGATAGTGTTCCCTGAAGTTTAAACCTTCCGTGTTTTACTCAGGGATTGAAGAAAATGTGTATTAGGGCTCCTCGGTTTTGCCTCCTCCGGTCTTTTCTGTCTGTGCAGAAATAAATGAGAATGTGAGAGACGCTGAAAGGGGGAGCAGTCGGGTGACTTGCCTTTTTTGTTAGTGGAAATGCGGGTCAGTTTGGAAACCCACCAGAGTGTTGTGTAATGTTTTCTGTGGCTGAAGCAGACATGCTCAGGTTACACTGTGCCTCCTGTGTTGGGGGCGGGGGGACAGCAAGTGACACAGCATACAACAGACACTTACATAACCGTGACTTCAGGGGACAGGATCGAGCTGTGGAGGAGCCTCCTAAGCTCAGGAACAGGGTCTAGAACACACACAGCCTTTGAATTTTCCTCTCGCTTGGCTTGAAAAGCAGCTTCAGAGACATCTATCTCTCAAACTAGACTTTCCATTACTCTCGGACCTTCTTCCCCTTTTCCTTCGGTGATTAAGTTCATGGACACATAGCATTTGAGGATTAGAAGGGAGCACAGAAGTCTCAGAGTGCAGCTGTCTACAGGTAAGCCCTTTACCCTGCCCACCAATGGTTTCCCCAGGGTTGCTGCCGCAGCTTGCAGCCTGCTTCTGGGGACCATGTGAAATTCTTTCCTGGCACGTTAAATTCACTGCCAATCCCTCACTCTCCTTTGCCTCCCAGCATAATTTCCAGATGTTGTAAATAAAGAAAGGAGTGTGTTCGTTTTGCTGAAGGGACCAGATGGACTGGAAAGGGACTGAGGTCAAGTGTGGAGATGTGATTTGCCTTGGAGGATACAATGCCGGGCTCAGAGTCCCAGGAGATGCTGTGCTTGCTAGAAGCCGATCTTATCAGATCTGGGTTCTGCTTCACTGATGCCAGAGGATTCTTCTTACTCTGGTATCCTTAGAGCCACAGCTGCTTGCCTTTCACTTTTGAATCTTTGCCCTTCCACTTGAGTTTGGATTTGAAATCCAAAACAGTGGAACCACAGAAGGATGGAGTTAGAAGTGGATCTGATTTCATCAGTATCCTCAGGTTGTAGATGGGGACATCAGGGCCTGGGAAGGGCTGTAGGCTTGTGTAGGGTCATCCGACTGGAGCAGAATTCAGGGTCTCTCTAAAAATAAATCTTTAGAGAGAGGGGAAGGAAGGGAAGATACAGAGAGAAACATCGATGGAATGTTTCCATGGGAAACATCCATGGGAACTGAATCATCCATGGGAAAGATACATAAATCAGTTGCCTCTCATGCGCCCCCAGCTGGGGACCTGGCCTGCAATCCAGGCATGTGCCCTGACTGGGAACTGAACCAGCGACCTTTCAGTTCACAGGCTGACATTCAATCTACTGAGCCACAACAGCCAAGGCAATACATTTGTTTTTTAAAGCCACACATTTATGGGTAAACTGAAAGAACAAAACAAAAACTAAGTAAAACCTTCAGAAATCAGAGAAAAATTATGAAAACATTTATTCCTTTTTATTTGACCACAATTTACACCATGCTTGTGTGAGGGAACTGCATGTTTTGAAGAACCTGTTATTTCTATAAATTGCTTAAGTGTTTTTAGGGTTATGAAGGGTTGAGAAGGCAGTGTGGTTTGGATTTTAGTAAAGTATGTTCTACAATAAAAACTTTGTGTGGAAGGTGTCAAACATATGCAGAAGTAGAGAGAATAGAACCCCCCACCCTAACTCAAAGGTTATCAACGCCTCATCAGACTTACTTAAGTTATAGCTGGCTGTAATCAAAGTTGTTCTTTAAACATATTTTGCCCCTGCCAGGAAAATGTCTTTTTGCTTCTCAGAAACTATAGTACTTTTATTTATTGTTGAATAATTATGCTTTTTTGGTATGAAGCATTTTCATCTCAGGTGCTTATCCTGAAAGTTTCTTTGAGCAGTTTACTTAGCCAATTCCAAGTTTACTTAGATGATTCCAAAGCTCTAGGCAGAGTTTTTACAAAACTCTTTGCTGCTGCATTAGGTAAGATAGGCTAGCTGTTATTAACAGACACCACTAATTTTAGTAACTTATAGATGAAAGTTTATTTTCAGACTTGGAAAAGTCCAGGGTGGGTTTTTCCTAATAAAGAAATGGGGAGGAGGGATTCAGGGGTTCAGACTTCCTCCATGTTGTAATCCGGCCGTCCTTGATCCACGTGTTCGATGTGCCTAGTAAATCTTCATCAAACCGTTGTAAGGGCCGGGAACACAGACTGCGCATGCGGAGATGTTAGGGCGAGGCACAAGTCCCTCACACTCTTCTCATTCCATTGGCTGGAGCTCAGTCACGTGGCCACACCGAGCTGCCCGCTGAACTGGGAAATACTGTACCGCCCTGCCCCGCCCTGCCCCACCCTGCCCCGCCCCGTTACTGCAGGAACAGAATGGGCTTGGTGAACACCTGCCCGGTGCACATGCGCCTCCTACTGGCCTTTGTCGCATTCACTCTTCCTGTGTAGACAGCAGCCCAGTAGAGTTGGCTTCCTAAGTCCTTGGTTGAAGCCATTTCATTGTAGCTTAGAAATCATTAAATCTTTTTCCTGCTTATGAAAGTTGGCTATTCATCAAATAGTATTTGAGAAACCCCCCCCAAAACACAGAGAAGTCATAAAAACAGTAATCCCAGCACCTGGAGATAATTATTACTAATCCTATGTTACCTTTCCCTCCAAGTTAAGAATTCTTAACCATGGGCCCTGGCTGGCGTAGCTCAGTGGATGGAGCGCGGGCTGCGACCTAAAAGGTCGCAGGTTCAACTCCCAGTCAGGGCATATGCCTGGGTTGTGGGCCAACTCCCCAGAGGGGGGCCACACAAGAGGCAACCACACATTGATTCTCTCTCTTTCTCCCTCCCTTCCCCTCTCTAAAAATAAATAAATAAAATCTTAAAAAAAAAAAAGAATTCTTAACCATGTAGAAATATCAATAAACTTTCACTTATTTTGTGCTGGCTTGCAAATGCCTAAACTCAGGTGGGGTTGGGGGAAACAACAATCACAACACTCTGGCGATACTGCTTTTTCTCAGCAAAGAAACACTATTGCAGAGCTATGGTGAGGGCTTGCATTTTTGAAATGAACGTCTTGCTTACACATCATAATCCTCATTCTTAGTAAGCAGAGGAGAGTTTGAGGCTGTGAACTCAGTGACACATTAGGGTGGCGAGGCAGGGAGAACATTTAACTTGGTGATTACTTCCTGCTTAGTGTTCAGAATTCTTAAATACAGCTTAATTTTTGAGGCAAGAACACTAAGACAATGTGTTTCAACCTGAATGTGAATGAAAACTTGGAAATGTGAAATGTGCAAAAGCACCTACCTGGTGGTGGGCTGAGTTCCTAGGCGATGTGCTTTTCTCTGCTTGCCTGGTGGCCTGTGCCCGTCAGCAGCGAGGAGATGCTGCTGATGGAGACAGGAGGGACATTTGTTGGGAGCAGGTATGTTTCTTGAGTCACCAGCTCCGGGCCCAGGGAGACAGGGCCCTCTGGGTCTTCCTCCTTCAGGGGCTGAGGTGGCCTCTCCGGGCAGACCAGCATCAGAATCCCTGCTTGTGAGGTCGTCGTCATGACCTCACAGCCAGGATTGCTCAAAATGTTTGCCTGGCTTCTGGTGGGCTGTGAGCTGCGGCCTGGCCCCATTCTGAGGACACCATGAGGTACTGCTTGTCCTGTGTCACAGATTTGCGTTGACTTTTCTGGGACTTCTGTTGATAGAAAGTAAAGGCATCGATGTTAGTCCCTCCATAGTTTACTGGAAAAGACTGTACAAGGAAAATCACTGTTTAAAATCTCTGGCAGGGCATTTACAAACAGAAAAGTCAACAGCAGAGCAGAAATATTGTACTGTGTGCACAAGCATGCAGTTAACTATTTTCTGCGGCGATGGCGTTGCAATCGCCGTTGGCCCTGTTTGCTGTGAAATTTGCCATCAGCTGTCCTGCTTCCTGCAGATACAGGTAGCATTCTTGTCCGTGGCACCAGGCAAGTACAATTGGAAACGAAGAGGCTTGGTTTTCAGTGGTACCAGTTGTTTATGACTCAGAGACCTAACTTCACATGCATCGCAGTTGAGACGTTGTCACCTTCGGTTTTGAATGTATTGCTGTGCTCTTTGTACCTGTTTTAGCTGGAGCTGGAGGAAAAGGCATGGGCTCACACACATACCCGGAAACCTAGTCTTTGTGGGTTTATACGTACAATTTTTTTGAGGTTGTGCAAGCTCTTGATAAATTATCCACTCCTGTCTTTTTTTAAAGTAGATGTTGGACCCTTCTTTTTTTGGGGGGGAGGTGGTATTTGGCTCCTTTTTGTGTAGTTTTTTAAATTGTTGGACCCTTCTTCTAAGTTTGATTCTGTGAGACATTACATGGCCCCTAGTTTTTTAGTTTTACCTCTTTTTCTCGCACAAGGCATGTCAGTGTCAGGGAGACCCACCGTCCCGCTTGTCGAAGCAGACAGCTCTTTCAGAGTGCTGTGCCCTGGCTTTCTCTCTTAGCAGTCACATGCCCCCATTTTCTTAAACATGTAAGACCTACAACCTTAAAACATTTACTTTCTCTTTTAAAAAAAATTATTGATTCATTTTTAGAGGGGGGATGGGTGGGAGAAAGAGAGGGAGGGAAACATCAATTGGGTACCTCTACCTCTCGTGCGCGCCCCGACTGGGGACCGAACCCACCCTCCAGGCATGTGCCCTACCTGGCGACCTTTCGCTGTGTGGGCCACTGCCCAACCCACTGAGCCACACTGTCAGGGCCATTTACTTTCTTCGAAGGAGGAGCCCTGAATGGATTCAGCAAGTGTGTTGCTTTCAAATGCGTCTCTCTAACCGGGATATCTGTGAGACAGCTTTTTAGAAATGAGCCATCCTGTGAGTGGAGGCTGTGGAAGTGAAATTGCCGTTTTTAAGTTGAGTTGTAGAGCAGTAAGTAACTGCTTCTGGTCAGTTTTCATTATTAAAAGTGATTCTGTGTGTTCAGCCTTTATTCTTATACAGGGAGAATAGAACTGAATGCTTGTTTGACTTTTGAATTTCCAGTCTCTTTGCAAGATCTCTTTTGTGGCAGAGTGATGGGTCTGGGGTGCCAAAGGTAGTGGGGTCGGCAGAAGGGCTGGGACAAGGTGTCCCAAGGTGTCTTGGGACAGGGGGGTAGGAACCTCTCTTTGTGTCTTGCAGACAGTGTCAGATGGCCCTGGCTTTACCTCCAAATTTGGGATTTAATGCTGGAGTCATTTTTTCCCGCCCTCCCCACAACCTTACAGGCCCTGGTAACTTGTTTTTTTACTGCAAATAATTTTTTTATTGTCTGAGTGTTTTCAATATTCTTGCCTTCGTGAGGCATGTTTCAGGTGATTGCTTATTAAAAAGAAGTGAGCGCAGTAACTGTGTGTTCTGTGTTCCACAAAGGCTATGGTCTTGAGCTACGTCCCCAACCCCTGAAAAATTGTTTAGAAGACAGAGTTTTATGTGCTTTCCTGTTTAAATCATGTGTAGTGAGAGAGGTTATATCTGAGAGGAAAGTGGGGTGCTTCAGCCCTGACCAGTGTGACTCCAATGGTTGGGTTTCATCCCACAAAGCAAAAGGTGGCTGGTTTGATTCCTGGTCAGGGCACATGCCTGGGTTGCGAGTTCAGTCCCCAGCAGGGGCGTGAGAGCAGGTGATAGATATTTCTCTCTCACATTGGTGTTCCTCATCCTCTCTTTCTCCATCTCTTCTCCTCTCTCTAAAAATAAATAGAATCTTTTTAAAAAGAAAGTGGGATGCTTGGATTCTTAGAAATAATAATAGCTAAAATTTGTGGTTCTTACCATGTACTAGCATTGTTGTAATCACTTGAAATCTCCCTAGATGCTGGTATTTTCCAATATTAACATGCTAGACAAATATGTACCAATCCCCTAGAGGGTAGGACACATTTTCTTTTTTTGGGTAGAAGGAGGACAGTTCTACTTTTTGGAGTCTTAACTTTGAGTAAAGCTGACATTCTCAAGACATATGAAGCACACTTCTGTTTTTAGACTTATCAGAGAGGATAAGTCTTCTAAAGGTTATTTGCTTCCCTGAAATAAATATCTTGTCCTTTTAAATTTGTCCTTTAGATCAAATCTCAGAGTTAAATCACAAACTAGGGTATTAAAATACTGATCTAGTTCAAAATTTGTGCTTATTTCAGGCCTGGCTTTTTTGTCTTTTAAGCCTGCAGGTCATACAGAAATAAAAAGAACTGTTCCTCCAGCGTTGCTGTTCAGCAGTACAGCTTCCTGTTTTGGGGTGGGAACATAACCCTCTTCAGGAGAAGGAAGGGAGTAAGAAGGGGTTGTGTAGCTGGTTGAGTCATCTATGACAGTAGTCCCCCACATTTTGGGCACCTCAGACCAGTTTCACGGAAGAAGAGGAGGGGGAGACACAGGAGGCAAAGCTCAGGCTGGCTTTGCTTGAGGCCGGCTGCAGATGCTGCCGCCCAGGGGTTGGGGACCCCTGATGTAGGAGTATTCCTGGAGTGCCCCTCTGTGGTCCGTACTTGGTGCTTGGGAGTAGATGGCTCTTCCTGCTTCTCCCTTCTCCCTTTGCTTCTCCCTACAAGCAAAATAGTAGCTGCTTTTGACTGTTCAGAAGTGAGTTAGGTTCTAGAGATAAACATTTTATATAAGTGGTTCTTGGCTTAAAAAAATATTAGAACTACAGCATTGGTCAGTGGTGTAAATGTAGGGTTCTGGGGTGGTGTTTACAGTGTGTGTTCCAACCTTGTAGTGTGGAAAGTGAGTTTATAAAGGAGAGTGACTGACCACAAACAGGTGAAAAGCATAGCAGACCTCGAGTTCTTTTACCGGGGGTGGGGGTGTTGCCCACTTCGCTCAGTGGCTCAGCCTGGACTAACTTTTGGAACTCTTGGAGTTACCCAGTGTGCTTGCATCCATTTTTGCTGTGTTCAGTCATCGTGCATTATTCTAATTTTGAGGGCTTTTGATTCAAATTTCAGAAATGGCTCATAGCGTTTCAGAGCCAGATCAGTGAATCAATGAGAGGCTGATGTGGTCCCTGCCACCTTGGGTTACCGATAAAGTGCCGCTTGCAAAGTGTCTCTGAGTTATTTGTCAAAGAGGTGTTTAAAGCATTTTGACCAAAGTGGTATTATTCGAGTAAACTTACGATTTCCTGAGGTGACCACTCGGAAGGGCACTTCATTGGCAAGCAGACCATCCCTGGCTGGAGGAGGTTCTAGAACAGTTCTGTCCCATAAAATGTTCTGCGATGGTGGCAGTTGTTCTGTAAGTTGCACGGTGGCTCCTGAGCACTAGAAGAGTGGCTGGTGTGACTGAGGGGATGAATTTTTCATTTTATTTCATTTAAAAAAAAACGTAAAGTTTAAACAGCGTGTGTGGCTGCTGGCTACCCTGCTGGAGGGGGTGGATCTGGAATGCTGAGTGCGCAGCCTGATGGGCAGACTGGGGCGAGCAGTTCATGGTAAGGCCACCCAAGTTGCCGGGCAGAGCAGGCCGTGGGGGGTCTGTTTGCGCAGCCCTCCACCGCTGGGGCCCAAAGCCATGGAAAAGTCTGGGGTTTGTCCTTGTGTTCAGGGGCATCGAATCGTTATAGCCTCTCGAAGTATGTCCTTGCTAAGGTGGTATCTGAAGGTTTTGGGTGAGAACCTTCCTTTGTAGTCAGTTTAATCATCAACTTCGGATACTCATGGCTCTTCTCCCCTGAAACTGAAGACCTGCCCTGGCAGCCCCCCGTCTGCTCCCCGGGCCGGAGTGGAGGAAGACTTGGATGCTGCTGGAGAAGGGCTGCCAGCCCTTGGTTTAAGTCCTTGCTGGGTGGTGGTGGTTAGGGTCACATGACTGAAACAGACTGGGGAAACAAGTATAGGGCTCCAGGGTAAACTCGCCAGACGTCTTTCATTTTGTGCCAGCAGAATCTCGAAGTAAAGGCCGCTTTCCATTTGAGTGTAAGGCAAGTGAAATCTGAACGGAGCAATTCTTAACTGATCTCCAAGGCCTCCTTTTGATTTACTTTTCTGACTTGATTTCTTCCCAGGGTCTTCTGATGGTAGCTGGATGGAGCTTTTCAATTTCTTACTCACCCGCTTCATACATGTCTCCCTTCTTCGTCTCCGGCTCCTTTAGAAATCCTGGCTGCCAACACCTGTGGAACAATGGGACGTTCCTTTGGCCCCGCTCAGACCCTGCCTTGGCCAGGAAGCCTTTTTTCTCTGCCCTTGTCCATTCCACCCTCCCACCTTCTAAACCCCCTCCAGGATCATCACATGGTTTGGTATTTCTTGTAAGTTGCACCGTATTCTCCCCCCCCCCACGTTTGTGCATCTTCCCTCTCTACCCAAATTACACATTTTTCGAGCGTAAGTCTGTGTTGTGTATTTTTTCTGTCACCTGTAGAAAGTTTGACTTCTAAAAATACTGGTACACCTGCAGCTGGTTTGTAGAGTCATTTAAACAATAGAGACCTTTTTCCAAATTCGTTTTACTTAATGAGCATTGTCACAGAAGTACCGCGGGAAAGCCGACACTGACTAAAGCGCAGTTTCTCTCCTCTGGGTGTTTATAGGCTGGTGGAATCTGTAGGTGACACACATGTAGCTCTGTGTGCTGGGTGTTAGGAAGGAGACACAGTCTCAGTCCCATGGGAGATGTGAGGACCAGCACCTTTTCCTCGGTGGGGGTTGGAGAAGACATTGTGGGGCGGGTGAGTGCCGGGGTTTGCCTGCGAGTAGGGTCTCAGCAGATGAAGACAGCTAGACTTGGAAAGGGTATTTGGGATCGAGGGCACAGCCTGAAACAGCAGTGGGCAGACAGGAAAGCACCAAGGATTCTGCAGGGCTGCTTGGGATGTGGGTCACGTGGACGATCTGTGAGCGTGTGATTGAGAAAATAAACATCGGGTCACTTTTCTAGATCAGTCATTTGGCAGTGGTCTTAAAGCTTCAGCACCAGCGTCCCAGAAGGCCTTGAATGACAGGCCGTGGGGCTCACCGCCAGAGCTGTCCCCAGCGGGTTTGCGGAGGGGCCCTGAGGCTTCAGAGGTGATGCTGGGGATGCTGCACATTTGGAACCACTGATGGCAGAATGCCAGTCCCTCTGGTGACTACCCGTTTTACGTAGAGAAGTGCCCGGTGTCCGTGTACAACTGCGTTCCTGCTGCTTTATGCAGCTGTCTTTCCGTGGGTGGTAAGTTCAGGCTCCGTGTATCGTGAACACTGAGCGTGGTGCTATAACAATGACAGACATCGCTACTGTCATCGCTGACTTGCCATCCACATCTGTCAGCACATGAACTAGGAGCTCAGCCTTCTGGAAGCCCTTCTGAAACAAGGGTTTTGAACCTTCGAGCCATAGCAGTGGCGAGCACAGCTGCCGCTTCCGACTCCTCCTCAGAGCCCCATTACACACTCAGCACCGTGAGGTCTCCCGAGAGCATATTATATAAATTTTAAATGAAGAATTACTGTTTTCTAAAATGAAAATATTTAATGAGAAGATGGCATTGCTTCACTTTTTTGCCGATCTCTTTAGTGTTTGGCTTAACAGAAGACAAAGGTTCTCCATTTAATCTGTAGCGATACGTACGCTGTGTTGGCTGAAGGTACATGAAGGAAATGAGGAAAAGGGCATTTTCATGTAATTGTAGATTTTCTTCTTTGATCTCAAATTTTGACAGGTTGTAGTTTCTTAAAGGTAGAATCTAAAACTATATGAATGAACTTTTGTGGTTACATAAAAATCCATGGGTCTAATTTGTTCTTTGAATGAATCCTTTACCCATGAATGATTTTGTAACATTTTGCATCGTTGGCTGGAAAATACTGATTCACTGAGTTATGAGATCTTCCAAATACTGGCACATTTCATTATACAATATCAAAAAATCACACTTAATACCGTTGATCTCATCAGAAAAGGCTTTGGTATGGGAAAGCTGTCAAGCTCACAGCAGAAGCTTAAATTTCATCGTCGTCAACACATAGTTGTTTTCCTTGAACTGACAGACTCACATAGTTCATGTTCAAGGAAATACCTGCCAAAGCTGGAGCCTGAGTGACCGTAGTCATCCTTTCAGCCCAGGTGGTATCCTTGAGCCAGGTGGCTGGCTGAGCAAGTGCCACAGGTATGTGCCTGCGTTTCTGGGGCCCTCACTGTCCAGTGGTGGCCAGCTGGAGTGCCCCATGTCCTTCCCATCCTGTTACAGGAAGGACTGAAGAGGCATGTGTTACTCAAGGGTTGAAATTTAATAAAATTACCTATTCTGTGTCATCGCATTCCCGTGTGAGGGTGGCTCCTTTCCCTGGCAGGCGCTGGTGGCAGAGACGCAGAAAAGTGTCCCGTGGTCTTAGTGTGGCACCTGCAGTCTGCACCCACTGTTGCATTTGTGCCATTGGTGCAAGTGTGGAGCAGTGGGAGGAGGCAGGTAGCGCCGTAGTTGTACCGCGATGACAGTTCCGGCCCCTGAGCCAGTCTCGGGGGCCTCAGGCACATGTGGGCCACACCTGGAGAAGCGCCGCGTTGTAGTGACGAAGGTCGGGGTCGGCGGGACAGCGTAGCTCAGTGTCACTCTCAGGATCTGACCCTCAGCTGTGTAAGCCCAGAACTCGCTTCTTCACCCATTCACTCAGTGTCGACTCTTGCGTCACACTGACAAATTTAGAAAATTGTAGTGTATAAAATATGACTTTGTGTATTTGTAATGAGAAAAATGCCAAGAGACGCCGTTCCCTCAATGCCGCGTCCCCCCTAGCTCTGCAGTCTCGACCCACACGTGCCCGTGCCCATGCCCGGGCCCCGGCGCCTATTTTCCGGCCCCATGTGTGTCTCCCAGAGAGCCCTCTTCCAGTGCCAGTGAGATCAGCAGTTTCCTTTCGACTCCCCTTGTCAAGGCCTTGCGGGTCCTCCTCCTCCTTAGTCTGGAGGAACGTGATTGTCTCTCTTCATTTTGGTGTATTTTTATGTTTAAAAATTTTGAATTCTACACATCAGTGTGGGTGTGGGCATGCATGTGTGTGGGAGCCTGCAGTTTCACAAGAGCCCGGAGATTCGTGTGCCCGTAGTGGACAATGACATGAATGCTGTGCACACCACCCCCCAGCCTAAGAAATTGAACATTATGTATGCTGGCATTCAGTGTTGTTTTTATGACCAGTTGTTACAAAACAGCATAATTTTTTGTTAGATTTCAGATCCATTGTGTTGAGATTGCTTTGCTCATAAATCCACTTTTTTTAGTATACTACTTAATTACAGTGTAAGACAGATGATCTTAATACTTGGCCATTCTTCCTTGTGCTTCCCTGTCTGGGTCCATGTGACTGCTGCCCTCTGTCAAGCCTGGCGCGTGTTTCTCTGAGCCCTCTTCCGTGAGCCCGTGTGTGTAGGCGCTGCCCTGAGATGCTGCTATTGGACGCCATAAAGAAGAGTGAATGTATGGCTGCTGGTAGTTACTTGTCTTCAGGGTGGTACATTGCTCTTAAATCCATTTCCGCAGCATTTCATGTCTTTAATATCCGGTTTTCTAGGTGCCTGGGTTCAGGGCAGAGGCGGTTTATTGTAATAAGAAAAAGTTGAGGCTGTGAAAGCTACTTTAACAGTAACTGTTGTTTCTACTTTCTTTGTCCTATAGATTCTGAACTTGTATTTTTCTCTTTGCAGACTTAATCCAGAGACTGACTTTACTGTAGAACCACCCACACTTGTGTCGATGGTTAAGGGAAGATAGTGGCACCAGGCAAAGCCAGAGCTGCTCCGCTGCACTAAGGACAATGAGTATGCTGAGACCCAGCGGGCTCAAGGTCCCCACCAAGATCCTCAAGCCTGGCAGCACGGCCCTGAAGACGCCTGCCACTGGTGAGGCCTTCTGTCTCCCTGAACGGCGAAGAGATTGTAACCTTCTATGAAGACTTCGATTTAAAGATTTTTAGAGGACAGTCTTATAAAACTTCATATTCTTGAACATACTTGAAAAAGTTTTAATTAACAGAACAACCTTTTATGTCTGAAAGTCTTAAACAGTGAGGAGTTTGTTGTAGGCAGTTTTCGTTTCATGCTGTCGATTCAGTGTCAGGTGATAAAACATTTGTCAAGTACCTTCCGTGTCCGATCCTCATGAGGGTCAGCCAGGTCTTTGGTTTCTCCCTTTTTCTCCCCATGCATCTTCCACGCTACTCAGGACCGTGGGTTGAGGGGTGCGTAGAGCAAACAGAGACTAGTCTGGATTGAAAGATGAGGTGATGCCTCGTTGGTGTTGAGGGTACAGGCAGGGCAGGAGCTGCAGTCCAGCCACTGAGGGGACCTTCCCCACTTTGCAGATGGGCCCCCGCCCTCAATGGTCTTCAGCAGCCCCTTCCTCATCTGTTCTTTAACCCCTTCTCCATGGTTTCAGCCTACGGTTTATAACGATCCATTTAAATCTTTGATGAGAGAGGCGGGGGAGAGAGGGCTTCTGAGCTTGCTTTTGTGGTCTTTTTGTGTGGCTTATGTACAGCGAGACGTATTATGTTACCAGCCATTCCAGACAGGTGCCCACTGTAATGCATCAAGTCCAGCACTGTGTGAGTTGTTCTGTGAAGATGCTCATTGGCCTTCCAGACGGTGGGGGTCTTGGTGTTTGTTCGTTTGCTTTTTTCACTGCTGTATTCTGCCTGCATACCTGGAACTTTGCCTGGCACGTAATAGGAGCTCAGTAAATATTTGTTGATTGAATGGAGATCCTAAGTTCTTTACATTTCATGCGTCAGGTAAAGCCTGGTTTTTATCAGAAAGGACATAAAACATTTTAGGTGACAGGAAACCTTTACTGATAAAGCAAAGAATTGTGAAAAAATAGGTTTGGTTCAGGGCTATTCAGCTTTGAGGAAAGTAGTCAAAATTGACATCTGTTCTCCTTCCTGGGGGAAGGGTTCCCCCAGAACCCTTCCTCCGTTTAAGACCCTGTCATGTCCCACAAGGCCTCCCACTGTGACCCTCAGTCCTGCTTCAGAGCCCCCTGTCTCACTAGTAGCTCTTGTCCTGCACGCCCCTTCACATATAAAGGCCTGGAGTCCAGGGGTCGTGAGCAGTTCGACTTCATGTTCCCAGATGTTCCCGGCAGTGCTTGGTGCACCTGGGTTTTTTAAGAGTAAAGCAGCTGATTAATACTGAAACTTACGTGCTTAAAAGGAAAGAACTGCTAAGGAACTCAAGGCACTTTTACTGACCGTTTTTCAGAAATTCATGCTCGTAGCCCCCTGGGCAGAGGAATTGCTGATGTACAAAGCTAGAACCAGCTCTGAAAAGCTGAGTAGGCTGGCCCCTGCCTTTGATGGGTTATTATCTGTTCTATCTGAGGGCATTGACTCACTTCTTAAAAAATAAAAAAGAAAGAAAAGAAAATCCTTCACAGATTGAAGCTCCGCAGTCTTCTGTAGGGTAGTGGAAAGAGATGGAGCCCCAGACTGCTTTGCTCTCCAGCCTTTGCATGATGGATGGCTGCTCATCAGGTCTCAGGCCATGTGCCGCCTTCTCCAGGAGGCCTTTCTTGACTGCTCCCCTCAAGGGTGCTGTGTCCTCCATAGCACTTAGGCTGCCTGAACCTACTGCCTGTCTCCACATCTCTAGACTGAGCCTCGTGAGGGCACAGGCTGTGCTGTCTAGCTCTGTCCCCCAGTGAAAACACTGCCTGGGACTCCTCGCAGAGTGGGAGGAGCTCAAAGACACTTGTGGTGTGAATAAATACAGTTTCTCATTGAATACTCATTTACAAACCCTCGAGACAGATACCACTTTCCCCTTGCAGAGGAGACACTGAAACTCGGAGAGGCCGTGTGACATCCTAGGATCACAATATGCCTAGTCAGGGTAGAATGATTAAGAATGTGGGCCTTCTTCACCAGTTCCTATGAAATATTTGTTAAACATTTGCAGGGTGAATGTTTGAATGCCTTTCTGGGGAAAACATCACATTTCTGGCAACATCTAACATCTTTGCCACAGAGTAGCAATTGCACAGTTATCTTGCCTTCATAGGCCAGAGGTGCTCTCTCCCCCCTCGCTGGATCGCCAGCACTCCTACCAAGGCGGGGGGGGGGGGGCTCCTGTGGTTGTCCTGGAATGACAATGACAGGGGCTGCAGCACGGAACCCCTCCTTCCTTCATCAAACCTCCCTGCAGGCCCTGGTACATGGTCCGAGTCTTGTCGGCTTTCATGGGCCACTCTAGAGTGTGACCAGAGCCCTTCTCAGTGGCTGCTCGGGTGTTTGCTCATGATGTTCGGAGTGGGGGTAGAGTGAAGGGTGAAGTCAGAGCTGTGTTGTGACCGCTGGGGAAAGGACTGATTTTTACTTGTTTGTTTGTTTGTTTGTTTTGACTGCTTCCAATCTTAATTGCAAATAAAGATGAAAGCTTACTAAGTTTTGGCAGCATTGAAAATGGTAGTGATGATGGGTCAAGTAATTTTTGACTCCTTGCTAAAAAAGAAAGGAGAAAAACAGACCCCTCTCAAAGAGCTGCAACTATTCCTGTTGCTCTTGGCTTTCTCTGGTTTGTTTTCCTTTAAGTTGGGAGCTGTCTGCTCCAGAGTGAGACTGAATCTTAGTTCTGATCCTTTCTTCTGTTTTCAGTCACAGCTCCAGTAGAAAAACCGGTACCCAGTGAGAAAGCATCCAGCGCCCCTTCCTCTGAGTCACAGGAAGAGTTCGTGGATGACTTCCATGTTGGGGAGCGGGTCTGGGTGAATGGAAACAAGCCCGGGTTCATCCAGTTTCTGGGAGAAACCCAGTTTGCCCCAGGCCAGTGGGCCGGGATTGTGCTGGATGAACCCATCGGCAAGAATGATGGCTCGGTGGCAGGAGTCCGGTATTTCCAGTGTGGACCTTTAAAGGGCATATTCACGCGGCCTTCGAAGTTGACGCGGAAGCTGCAGGCCGAAGATGAAGCCAATGGCCTACAGACGACTCACGCCTGCAGAGCGGCTTCACCTCTCTCCACATCTGCAGCCAGCACCACGGCCTCCTCCCCAGCCCCTCCCTCAAGTGTTCCTCCAAAACCCTCCCAGCCAACAGCGAAGGAAGCTCCGGCCACACCGCCAATCAGCAACCTTACAAAAACTGCCAGTGAATCTATCTCCAACCTCTCAGAGGCTGGCTCGATCAAGAAAGGAGAACGAGAGCTCAAAATCGGAGACAGGGTGCTGGTGAGTCCAGAGACCTTCCCGAGTCTTTGTGTGAGACCAGGGCAGGGGACGGGCGGGGAGTCACTAAGGAGGGGTTGGAGTGCAGGCTCAGAGTCTGTTCTGGAGGGACAACCTCCCATTTATGGAGAAATGGATGAGCTTCACTAGTTGTTCAGTTTATCCGTAAACGTGATACAAATTGGAGCTGTGTAGTTTGAGCATAGAATGAGCATAAGTTTGCACTGTTTGATTCTAGTTTTCTCTACCAGTGTGGCCAAAAGCATAGTGAATTCATAACTGATAACCGTTAAGGTTACTTTACTTACCAAAACAGGTTCTGGAGAGTCCTTAGATGTCTTTATAAAAGTTTTTAAAAAATAGCGCTTTTTTTTTCTTGCTTTAAGAATGCACAAGAAACTCTTCCTTCCCACCAACTAAAGTGAGAAGGAATTAATTAAAGTACTAGTCATGTAGGGTGCTGTTTGGCTGCTGAACAGAAAGCATGACAAGGTCACGCTGGTCTAACTCGTAACCAAAGGCTTCCTTCTGCGAGGACGTCACAATTCAGGTGGCCCTGAGAACTGGGAATTGGCCAGGCAGAGGGAAGTGGTGGAGTGGAAGTGGTGGAGTGGAAGTGGTGGCCAGAGAGAACGTTCTAGTGGAGGAGAGGGCAGACTCCCGAGATGAGAAGGGGCTAGTGTATTGAGGAAGAGGCCAGTGTCCTTCCCCAGGTGCAGCAAGCACCTGGAGGAAGTGACTGACACTCATTACCTAGGTGGGGTCTGCAGGGGCAGGTGCCCTGGTGACACGGGGCCAGTGAGGCTGGGCCATGTGAGGGATTTCAATGTTGTCCTTCAGAGCGGGACCATGATGAGGGACGCCATGAGGTCGAAGTTTGGAAAGGTTACTCTGGCTAGTTGTAGGTGGATGAGACTGGGTTTGGGGTGACCCTTCCTTGAAGAAGTTGGGTGTTGGGGAGAATAGGGGTTCGGGCTGATGCTGGAAGAGTGGCGGGGCTAGGGGAGATTTGGTTTGTTTATTGATTTAATTACTTGAAGATGGCTGAGTCCAGTGTGTTAACTCTCTTGACCGAGTGGCGTAGGCTTCCGGGGAGCCAGGAGGGGCAGGTGGGAGGGGGTGGTGGTGGGCCCTTGACGGAGAGGGGGGCTCTCTCTGTAGGCCTAGGGTGGGAGGAGGGCACTCTGCAGGTGCAGGTGGTTTGGGGAGGTTTGAGTGGCATGTTCCTAGGAACATTTTAATTATCTTAATTACCTGTTCAAAACTAGCATGCAGAACTGTATCTGAATCCACGTGAGTCTGAAGTCTTACGAGTGTATTATTGGAGGTAGTAAAATTCTTTCCCGTCTTTGGGTAGTATTTCTAGGGGAAATTACAGGGGTTTCTCAGAATCACAGTATGTCAGAGCTGGCGAGGACCTTTTGGGGTCACCAGATGCCTCTTTTTGCCTGTTAGACCGAAGCCCAGAGGAGAAAGGTGATGACGTATCTTCCGGTTGTGTGGCCACGTGACGTGTGTCCTCATATGACACTACTCCTCTTCTCCCCGGTCCCTGCATTTCCTCCACTTTATGCTGCTCTGTTTAATAGAAATCTTTCATTTAGAAATATAAAACAGGCATACTTTAAAATTAATTCATTAAGGAAATTAGATTTAGAAATCTAAAATGTTTGATTTGAAATGTACCTGATTAAAGAAAAATTCTGTTGATTCCCAAAATCCTAATGGAACTCAGATTAATTATTAGATCATTGTTATGAGATCATTGGTGTAGAATTTCCCAGTCCCACCCCCAGCACCACAGGGCCCCTGCCATGTGGACCTGCAGTGAGGGGGTGGGAGGCGGGCCTGCCTTCCCCACACCCCTCGCAGGCGGGCAGGGACTTCTGCAGTAGGGGTGATGTTCAGCCTGGTGACTTCTGCAAGATCCAAAGACAGGAGCTCCTGAAGTATGACTGTAGCAGGTTCCCCTCTGTGTTTTTACAAGAAATATTTATTTTTAGAGACTGGGGAAGGGAGGGAGAAAGAGAAGGAGAGAAACATCAATGTGCGAGAGAAACATCCATGGGTTACCTCTCCCACGCCCCCAGCCAGCGACCTGGCCCACAACCCAGGCAGGTGCCCTGGCTGGGAACAGAACCTGAGACCTTTCACGGGACGATGCCCACCCACTGAGCCACGTCAGTCAGGGCCAGTGCTCCTGTCTTGAGGAAGGCAGTCAGGGCTTGGAGAAGTTCCCCCTTGTCACTCCGCCCCACTGTGCTCATAGTCCTCAGTGAAGCCACAGAGTGCACGGGTCGTGCAGGCTTTGGTAGCATCTGGAGACCCCAGGAGGGCCAGTCAGAGCCGCTTCTACCAAAGGCTCCCGTGAATGCTCTGTGGGTCTCATTGGCCGAAACTGCCGCGCTCTGCCCCATGGGATGGGCCGCCCTGGGCTGTCGCTGCAATTCACTCTCATAGATGTCCCTCTTTCCCCACTGGGGACCCCTGGGGCCGCGAATTACCCGAATGTTTCTGAGATGGCCTTGCTGCATTTCCGGGTTGTACACAGTATTTTGAGGATGTGATGTCAGGTTCCTGAGAAACATGACTCACTCCCAGCTGTTCTGTTTCAACATGGATGTCTCCATGTCTGGGACTCTATGTTCTATGCTGGATTCTTAGCTCATGACTATATATGAGAAGGAGGTTGCAGACTTTATTTTTTAGGATTTTATTTATTCATTTCTAGAGAGGAAGGGATGGAGAGAGAGAGAGGGAGAGAGATACCAGTGCATGGCTGCCTGTCCTGCACCCCCCACTGGGTACCCAGCGGCAACCCAGGAACGTGCCCCGACTGGGAATTGAATCAGTGACCCCTTGCTTTGCAAGCCAGCACTCAATCCACTGAGCCATACCAGCCAGGGCCAGACTTTTTTTTTTTTTAAGATTTTATTTATTTATTTTTAGACAGAGAGGAAGGAAGAGAGAAAGAGGGAGAGGAACATCAATGTGTGGTTGTCTCTCATGTGCCCCCTACCGGGGACCTGGCCTGCAACCCAGGCATGTGCCCTGCTTGGGAATCGAACCAGTAACTGTTTGGTTCACAGACTGGTGCTCAATCCACTAAATCACACCAGCCAGGGCCAGACTTTTTTTTTTTTTTTTTTTAATATATTTTATTGATCACACTGTTACAGTTGTCCCATTTTTCCTCATCATTCCCCTCCACCCTGCACACCCCCTCCCACCCACATTCCCTGACTTTAGTTCATGTCCATGTGTCATAAGTTCTTTAGCTTCTACATTTCCTACACTATTCTTGCCCTCCCCCGTCTATTTTCTACCTACCGTCTATGCTACTTATTCTCTGTACCTTTTCCCCCCATCTCCTCCTCCCACTCCTCTGTTGCTAACCCTCCATGTGATCTCCATTTCTGTGTTTCTGCTCCTGTTCCAGCTGTTTGCTTAGTTTGCTTTCGTTTTAGGTGTGGTTGTTAATACCTGTGAGTTTGCTGTCTTTTTACTGCTCATATTTTTTATCTTCTTTTTCTTAGATAAGTCCCTTTAACATTTCATATAATAAGGGCTTGGTGATGATGAACTCCTTTAACTTGACCTTATCTGAGAAGCACTTTATCTTCCCTTCCATGCTAAATGACAGCTTTGCTGGATAGAGCAATCTTGGATGTAGGTCCTTGACTTTCATGACTTGGAATACCTCTTTCCAGCCCCTTCTTGCCCGTAAGGTCTCTTTTGAGAAATCCACTGACAGTCTGATGGGAACTCCTTTGTAGGTGACTCTGCCTTTATCCCTTGCTGCTTCTAGAATTCTCTCCTTCATTTTAATCTTGGCTAATGTAATTATGATGCGCCTTGGTGTGTTCCTCCTTGGA